>JALMLS010000460.1:0-77238 GCA_038496445.1 Trichosphaerium sp. ATCC 40318 | reverse complement strand
GTAAGTGCATATAAACTTGCTGTCAGTGTTAGTGTTTTCAGTGAGTAAAACTTGTGGCAAACGAGTATTTTCGTACTTAATAAATCTCCGAATAACTTAATCTTTTTCATTTGCGAGGCGGAAAAACGTAACAGACGTTGATTACAACGTATAGTAGGTGTCACCGTGTATGGCAGAAAACTCGGTACAGCTGGTTTATTCGTTTTTTTATAAATTGTAATTACACAGCGTGGGCAGCACGATACAAAGCCCAAAAAAGCGGATAAAGAAGATTACAAACTATTCTACAAATACCCAAATGACATCAAAGCGCAAATCGACACCTTTACGCACCCTAGCGCCAACCACAAACAAGGTGAGGTTATAAAGTTATTTCCGACTAAAGTAATCCTCAGCAGTCTTATCTACAAATTCTGATAGCTCAGCAAAAGAAACAGGCGTCAAGCGTGCGAATGAAGACAATAAGCACTTGAATAAAAAAGGTAAAAAGGAAGTTCGTTAAAACGTTAACTTGACGTTTGCAAAACACGCACACGCCTCATTTCCTTGCGTTTTATGGCGTAAAGTAAAGGTATTAACTCAAACTAATCACGTGGTGTAGATAGAGAAAAGAAACAAAAAACGTTCGATACAGGTCCACAATACTCGTTCATGCGTGACATCAAGCCAGCAAAAGATAGACCATTAGCTTCTTCACCAGCAGTAAAAAGGAAATCTAAGACAACACCTGTTGAGTCTAATGATAACCAGTCGAATACACTTGATACACTGTCTATATTTTCTAGATTTTCTAAGACAAATAAAAATGATAGTATACCAAATCAAATATCAGATAGAGATGTTATATCAGTAACAATGTCACAAAGAACACTTAGAGAATCAGACGAAGAATCAGATAATATACCTTTTTATAATGAACTTGATATTATATCCTCCACTGAGGAGCAACAGTTTCATCGAAACAAATCACATGATAGTGAAAATCAGGAAGATTCCGATGGAATTTCTCGGAAGTACAGGTACTACTTGTGGTGGGTAAGTACTTAGCTAGTACGATCATTTATCGTTTTACTTAGGCACCTTCGTTTAATGAATTCCTAGGTCGATGGTATCAAAGAGTTGATGAAAATCAATACAGCCAAAGATATGAAACGGATTAAGAAATATGGGCTTAAAATATACTCTTACAATGAGCCAAGATTATGTACGTGGTTTTTTTATTATATGCTTGAGAAATCTATCTATTATGCCCTTCGATTCTTGTTAGTGTAAAGCAATTAGTGTTAACCGTAGCTTGAGAAAGTCAGAAATTTTAGCTATTCTGAACAACGCCTAAAAAAGTCAGTTGGTTTTGGAACTAATGTTTGGTTGTAGCGTTAAACTTTGATGATATCTCTCCGCTAAAACGCCTTGCAAAAGGATCATTTGTTGCTGATAAATGTAGACATCAGTTCATGTCAGATGATCACATATGTACGCTTATTAAACCCAGAAAATAATGAGATATTTTACCCTTTCTCCATTTAAGAGTTTGTAACTTACTTTTGAACGATTTTTGCCATTAATCACGTGAAAAAAACCTAAATTTTATTGGAGTTTTAGTCACCTGTGGGGAGTTTTTGCTAAGTTTTCTTGTAGATGTTCGCATAAAGAAACAAACACAACATAGAAACAAAGTTGTTATTGTAAGAGAAAAGTATAACTATTTTGTTGGCGAGAATGGACTTGTCTATATGCTACCACACAACCAAGGATTACCCGAAAGGATACCTAATATAAAACATATTGTTCAGGTTGATGCAGATTATAACCATAGCCTTGCTCTCAGCAGAGAAGGAAAGGTATTCGGATGGGGAAGTAATAATTTCTTTGAAGTAAATCCTTCAGAACAGACTAAGAAAATTGACTCTCCTGTTCTTATTGAACTAGACGATATAATAGTATCTATAGCAGCTGGTGTAAGTTATTCAATGGCATTGACTGATGAAGGTCATGTAGTTTCGTGGGAAGAAATAATTGCGGACAATTGGGTCACTCTTTAGAAAAAAGCAAATCAGCGCCTAAGCGTGTTCCAGACTTAAAAGATATTACACAAGTTAATGGTGGAAGTCATGATTCCATTGTTTTAACTTTAGATGGAACAGTGTGGGCGATGGGAAGAGTTCCAAACGAGAAGGTATGACACACCTTACCGAATATGTTTTTCTGATTTTTTACTTAAAAATCTCTTTTTTTTCTATCGTAGCACCTTTCACAAACAACTAAATTTTTTTTCCTTCGCCAAAAGTTACGTCTTGCTATATTACCTTGATACAATGGCGTTTTTTGTGAGTGTAAAAGTGTTTTTGTGTTCCATAATTAATCGACTAACTTTTTTTTCTTCTTGTAAAAGTATGGCAAAGGACGGACTAAATACTCTTTTGGTGATGATACTGTAGTACTCTTAAAATACCATTACGCTCTTACATCATCTGGAAAGGTATATGAAGTAATGACATCAAAGAGAAACCTTATCAGTGGTGATTTAAAGGTAGTAGACATTTGTGGAAGCCACTTTCCTTATTTCTTGGATAACAAAGGTAATATCCATCATAAGTTTACAAGTCTTGGTTTATTGGCAGATAAGCGTTCTCATGAACGTTATCCACATAAAAAACCATGTTCAACTGTCTTTGTTGTTGGTTCAAAGACGTTGGCTTTGAATATAGTTACTGGCAAAGCAAAGTGGATTTCTGGTACTGTTAAATATAATCTAATGTGATATTTTGTATACTACTTGTATATCGTTTGTTTTATAATACCTCATAACAACACCTGTTTTGGATAGTCAGATGGTATTATTGCCCTCTTTTTTGATACTCAATGTATCTTATATTATGGCTATTGATACGGCTACAGAGCGAGAAAAAATCAATCTCATGCTCAAAAAATAACATTTGATTTTATTAGTCTATACATAAACGTCAATGAACTCCAATTACCTCAAAAAGAGAACCCAGCTAGTGCTGGGCGTCCAAACACAGGGATCGAACCTGCTTGACAGCATGAACATTTGACAGGACGGCAGCGCTTATGCCAAAGGCATTACGTTCCTCTGCTACCAACAATATGAGGTACTGACCCTCACGCCCTTCCATTAATTCAGCTATAGCTGTAATCAGCAACATACATACTGACCCGCTACACCCCTTCACATAGGTTAAATTTACAATTGTACAAGTGTTAATAGTAAGGAAGGGCCGACCGCCTAACCTCACTTTGGTAAAAACCAATTTGATGAAAGTCTCTTTGATATCTATCTTAACCAATAAAGCCATTTGAGAAAGACTGTAAAATCCTTCACCATGACGAGCTCGGTTGTAGAGTTTCCAACACCATTTAATGAGAATGCCCAGAACCACAAGGTTCCTTTCAGTAAGCACAATGGCATTGTGTAGAGTGTGTGAGCTATAAGAAAAAGTATAGCCAAGGGAACAAAAAATAACATGACAGTAAGGAGTAGCTTCATTCATTAAACGTCATAAATACCCATATTGTGCTGAACAACAACATGTAGAAAACATAAGAACGCTTAGCAAAATTGTTACTTTTTGTGACGTGATAGCAGACATATTAGGCTTTATTAGGTCAATCTACATGAACAATTTTTACTTCTCTCCCAAGAATACAGTCATTTAGTTTTTATTGGAAAAGGACCTCGTATCTAGCTTTTGATGTAGCTATACAGCCACACCTTGTTTGGTAACTGAACTGCCCTTGACACAAAGTTTTTTAGCACCTACTAGCACTTTAATACCTTCATCTGTAATACCTTTACAATAGGTCAGGTTAATAGAATAAACGCCAACCAAAGCTTTAATGCCTTCATCTGTAATACCTTCACATCCACTAAGATTGATTGTATGAACACCTGCAAGTCCTTTGATCCCTTCATCAGTTACATTACTACGACTAATATCAATTGTATGAACTCCTTTCAATGCTTTAATACCTTCATCAGTCACACCATCACAACGTAAAATACTTATTGTATGTACTCCTGCCAATGCCTTTATGCCTTCATCTGTTAACTCTTTACAATCTTCAAGAGATACAGTATGAACGCCTTTAAGTGATTTAATGCCTTTATCTGTAACTGAGCAATTTTTAAGTGCTAAAGTATGAACACCAGCAAGTCCATTGATATCTGTTACTTTGAAGCACTGAGTAATATTAATAGTGTGGACGCCTTTCAGAGCATTGATGCCTTCATTGGTGATACCTATGACACGACAAAAGCGAACAGTGTGAACACCTGCTAGTGCTTTAATACCTTCATCTGTAATAGCATATAAATTGCCAAAGTCAATAGTATGAACACCTTTCAGTGCTTTAATACTTTCATCTGTAATCTCTAACTCAGAAAGTCTAACAGAATGTACTCCTTTGAGTGTCTTAATACTTCTATCTGTAACACATCTACAACCAAGTATACTAATAGTGTGAACATCCTTAAGAAACTCAATGCCTCTATCAGTGATATTCTGGCATCTATTTATAGAAATAGTATGAACATCCCGAACTGCTTTAATGCCTTTATCTGTAATATACTTAGAATCTGAAAGATGTAAGGTCTTGACTCCAGCAATGGCCTCCAAATCTCGATCTTTTACTATTCATTATCCAATACTCTTATATGTTTACAACCAGATAGCAATGAAACTACTGTAGTACCCAAATATCGAGGTAAAGAAATCACAGAATTGTCCATGACACCTTTGTACTTTAATATCTTTAAGATATCTGGTAAGTACTTAATCTTAACTTGTGTGTATCCAACAATATCGTGAATAATATCAGACAGTAAATGACATGTCTGAGCAATAGAAAATCGTATCTTTGATCCAGTTGTATGCTCTATTATCGTTGCAAGTATCTCTATTGGAAAATCGAAGATATTTTGCTCTTGCATCACCAGATGGCTGTTTTGGTTCAAAGTGAGCGAAAGGTGATAGAATTTGAAGTCAAAGAACGTACGTTGTATTTTGACTGCGTATTGGCTTAGTTATACTCTCAAACTCGTTCAAGTCCTGATTATTTGTGTTTGTTGTTGTTTTAGCGTGTTTTAACAGAGGTTGGTTGAGTTGATGTGCAAGACTTGCGTTTGAGGCTTCTACAATGTCTTCAATACGTTTTAAGAAGGTTTTATAGTTTCTTCGCTGTTTAATGTCTGTTAACGTTTCATTATGCTTCTCACAATAGTATTCAAGTGCTTGGTCGACAGTTACGCCTAAGAAATTCATTTTCTGTTGCCTCACTAGATTTTACAGTCTTTCATAAAAAGGTGTTCAAGTCAGCGTCACTTAAGAAGGTATTCGGTTTGGTCTTTATTCTGCGAAGTAGTGTTGATGATTTTTATTTTTTACGCTTGTACTTCACAGCTACATTTGTTCTTTTAAGCCGTAATTTATCTAGAGCCTATTTTTGAAAAGACAAAAAGTTTAGAAGAAAGGAACATTCAATAACTAAAAACAAAGAAAAAAAAAAGAAAGTATCATTGACGCTCACCTCAATGTCAATAGAAATACATTGAGATAAATTAACTGTTCTTAATAGAGGTAAAGAATCCATGATCTTCTCCGGAACGGCTTTTGTAAGCTTACCCATGCAGCTTAGGTTTAAGAACAAAAGACCTTTGCAATTATGAATAATCTAGGCGAAACAAACCAATCAGTTTCATAATATCAGTCAAAGTGAGGCTAACATACCTTGCATATAGCAATATCCTCGCACTGAGTAACAGCTGAAAGCTCTATATCTTGTAGAGTAGTACATTTTGAGATATGTATCAAGCCAACAGCTGGAAATAAAGTTATGGAAAAGTCCAAGTTAGAATCACTGCCTTAAATACACGCACAGGTCATTTTCATACATCCATTAAGTGCCAACCTCTTTAACTGTCTACAATGATTTCCAATTGCCTACATTGGGAGCAAACTCGGTTAATACAAGAGTTTTGGATACAATTAAATACAGCAGCAAGGTTGTACCTCAACAAGTTGATTTTCAAGTAAGCTACAATGACTTAAATTCAATATTGTCAAACCACTTCCTATTGCTTCAATAACAGGTGTAAAATGACTAGTACGTATACAGAAACCTATAAATATTGTGAACAATGAAGTCCATAGTCTATGAGTTACAGAGGAGTGAACGTACTGTTGGAAAAGTCAAGGATTTGCAACTTTGTCATGACGTGCATGTGGCGGAAAAGTAGTCTTTGAGCGTTTTTGGTCGCTTTAAAGCTAAGATCGAGAGTGTCCAAAGCTATGCAAGTAATGTTAGCTTTGAAACAATTGTGCAAAAGCAGTGTTACATCAAAAAATACTTCGTAAAATCAACACCAATATTGAGAAAATACACAAAAGCTAAACAAAACATAACGAACCTGTGCAGTTCTCGAACAAAAAATCTAATATAAAATCTAATGATATTGGAACAAGTTAGTATAAAACCATCCTTATTTAATACTCAGGCATCTTAACACTTACCTGAGGTGATTTGTGTGCCAAGTGACAACTTTCTCATTTTCGGTCTAAAAATACTTCATACTACTGCACGTGTTTTTTGAATCTTGCTGTACCCAATGGCCTTAAGAGTGTCTGATGATGCCATAATGATATCCATATCGTCTTCTGTCTCTCCAATACGTGTCATATCTATCCCTGTCACTTCTGTACCTTCAAGCAAAGGTTGAAAACTCTATCACAACAAAATGAAATAAGCGTTTTAGTCAGAGAACTCAACTCTTTTTCTTCTGCTTTTTGTACCCTCAGTGTCGTTTTAATACATCCTCTTACATTTATATAAGAAAGCTTACGACAGTACTTGCTTATTACAGCAAGTGATTTATCTGTGAGGAGTGAACAGCCGCCCAAAATAAACGACTTCACATTTGGACTTGATTTTGCAAGAGAAATCATGCCAATGTCAGATACTTTCCTAGGCTGATAGTCACGTGACTTTAATTTCAAAAAGTAGCTCGAGAAATGTACCTGCACTTGTGTAAACAAACAAACCGTAGTGTAGGTCCATGTGTCTCTCCAAGAAAAGCTAAACTTTCGTCCGTAAAATCGCAACCAGCCAAATTGATCTTGATGTAAATCTAAGTCAGTATCTTTCGTAAACCATTTTTAATTAATTATTCCATACGCTAGTGAGTCTATTGACGCGTGGTAGAAGCATTTGAAGGGTTTTTGGCGTTATCTGAATACCCAACAGTTAGAACTTATAAGATTACGCTAAAATCAACGCCTTTGAATGTTTTTGTACCTTACGCCGATGAGGAAAGAGGTCTAGCGTTGTTTTTGATTTAAATACTGTATACATCGCAGTACGCCACCGAGAGCACGTAATGGCGCATGAACCGTAGTCGTAGTTAGATAAATACTGAAATATCTCTGAGAAAACGTCCGTAGGCAGCTACAATACGTTAAAATAGTGCCTCAGGAACAGTCGTGGATTCTACAGTACATTCGTTGCCATAGCTGCTCCTCGCCGTACAAACTTAAGCAAGTTTCAAGAGAAATGCGAAATTTCGTATTTTTCAACCACATGTTAGCGCACGTTTTAGTTCTCGTCAACCCTTGAAAAACGAAAAATATTGTTGATAGTGTAGGTGATACTATGGTATCATTGTTGCAACTTTTTACACTGGGCGCGTACATAGAGTGGTACAACAATGGAACACTTGAGACAGTAAACATGTTTGTTAATGGTATTCATGCTCCCTGTGTGCTTGCTAACCAAGTAAATCCTATCACTTCACCAAAGCCTTGTACTGTAAACCCTGTCTTGCTGGTGTATTTGTCAATAATTTCGTACCGAAAACTGGAAACTCATTGCAGTTGGTTGTGGAAATAGGCATTATTTCAAATTATGTGAGATGCCGTTAATGGATGTGCAACATCCAATTGTACCAAAGTAGTACCACACGCGAATGTGTACTGGATCCATTTTGCCATGCTAAGTGAATCTAATGAAAGTATACAGTATGGGTTCCTCGAAGACATTTTTTTATCGTGCATTAAATAAACATACCTCTTTTTTTACATGCGAATTATAATTGTAGCGAAATCTTGATGAACTTGGAGTGTGGAGAATTGTTACTCCAACAAGTTTCAGAGTCGGTTGTGCCAAAGTTGTCAGCCACTCCTATGTAATAGGACTTTTCTGATGACAACACACTCTGTTCACGCTTCCTTCGATGATGACTGACATGTAGAACGCAGTTCTGTAATCATTGAATACTAAATAAAGCAGAATCATTCAAATTTCAACGTTAACGCAACAGCTCTTACATAAGTTGTATCTTGAGACCTGTGTTGACTCTTTGTTTGTCTTGTAAATCATTGCTGGCTAATACACTCCCAACTTCATATATATGTCTAAACGTGGTATAAAACTAATCAAGAGCGTCCTTAAAACACTGTCGTTAAGGATAAATTCAACCCAAACAAAGAAGTGTACATCAAGCTACGCTAAAAACAACAAATCAAGAGCTCCGTGTGTCGTCAACAAAAAGTCTAAAAAAAGAACGAAAAACCAGAAATGTAAATGTCATTACTCAAGCTTCGCTAACAGTGGTCCAACAAATACTCCTACTATAAATAATGAAAACTCCGTAAAAGAAAATTACGAATGTAAATGTTACGCTCAGCATTCGCTTCATAGTTCACATGACAAGTCAAGAAAAAGTCATATGACTGACAAGTCACTTAAAAACAATCATAACTTAATAATCAAAAGCAGTAGTAACCAAATACCAAGTGCACGTGATTTCAAAACAATTGAAGAATATATAAAGGCTTTAGATGAACGTCTAAACTTACCTCAAGGAGAAAAGAACTGTAATGTATGGGCAACAGGAATGATAAACCTGATTGCTTCCGGAAACGGAGAAAAACTTACCTCACCTACAACACGTGCGTTTACTTTACACCAACACTTTGTGATATTTTGCTAATAATCGTGTAGCTGTTACTGTGACCATTGATTCTACTATGTACGATATTCAAGTTGTTATTGTTAGCAACAGTCTTGTGGCGAACACTAAAACGCTTTCAGAGTATGCAATCAATCATTGGTTCCTACATATACGCTTTAATGGAAAGACAATTGTTGCATGCGGTTCTTACAAACAATTTTGTTTAAATTATACACTTGAATGGCCTGAATGGCCACGTGTTGTAGTGTTTATGCTTAAAGACAAGCCAAGTGAAATCAAGTTCGATCATAATCTTCTGTTTAAGACATACGAAATTACTCCAAACTAAGTCGAAAGAAAAAGAAAAGATGGAACACTAGTCAACAAACCGATAGCGACAGCCCTATCGAATAACAATATACACAAAGGAGGATACGCTACACACAAAGGGAGCCAAGGAGTAATTTAAGGCAATCATTGCTAGCTGCTCAAATATTCGGAGAACAATGACACTTTCAAAATATGATAGTGTATGTTTATTTTTCGTTTGCAGCTGTAGTAATAAAATGACGTTGAATAGAAACTGGCATTACCAAATGGGTATTTAATGATAGCCCCGTGTACATAGGTGCAGCTTGTCGCTAATGATGCATCTGACATGCAAAGAAATCTCTATATGGTTTACCATTGACATAGTGGCAATGCTCATTTCGTGGTATTTATCTAGTTAATCATTCATTAGCCTGTTGGCGTAGGTTACATTGAACATTTCGTTTTGAAGTCATACTTCGAGCGAAAGAGTTTGTAGCGATTACTTTCGCATTTAGTCAAACACATTCAATTCCTGAGTAACTTAACCAATTGCTTCTAAAAGTAGCTAGTCTCGGGCGTATGGTCAAATCCCAGTCTAGAAAATTCACACTTGCTTTTGTAAACTCGATTGTTCTGCGCTCTAGCTGTACCAGTTTTACTCAGCCAAATTTTTTGCGTGGGTTTATGGTATCAAATAATTTTTTACTACACGCAGTACTGAGAAATCGCGAAAAAACATGCACGCCGGTAACGGCTGGCGCTCTTGTATGGCCTAAAAATTAACGCAACCTTGTTCAGGCCATACGGCATTGTAAAAAATGTGGACCCATATGTGTGGGAGGAGAAAAGCTGTATTTACCCTTTTTTGCTGTTCTTTTTTTGATTTTTTTTATTACTTGGTTGCATTGTATTACATCTTGCGGTAATTTATTTCACCAGTAGAGATTGTAAAAATCAACTACAGTAGTGAAAATTGCTCTAATTTTCAATTTGAAAAAAGTTTTTTACTAAATTTGGCAATAAATTGCGAAAGTCTAGCACCAAAGTACTTAATTGAATTTCATATAGCTATAAATGATGAAAATTAGATACATACAATACACTGGGTGCTTTTTACAA
This sequence comes from Trichosphaerium sp. ATCC 40318, assembly GCA_038496445.1. Lineage (NCBI taxonomy): Eukaryota > Discosea > Flabellinia > Trichosidae > Trichosphaerium > Trichosphaerium sp. ATCC 40318. Next base: position 66,842 of record JALMLS010000460.1, on the reverse strand, counting down.
AAATGTAAAGGTTTAACAGCAAATAAGAGGTGTACTTCTACTATTTGGATTTTTACACGCGTATAAAGCAATAATAACCACTTTTTGGGAGTGTTAGTTGTATAGAAAATCAGAAAAAGCTGTTTTTCTTATACAAGTGCCATAGCTCCCATAATATTGTACCAGCGCTTCTTACAATTATAAGGTTGTACTTTACAGTGTTTTTTTGCAGATCAAGTGTGTGCTGTGCATGAAAACAGAGTTTGTGAACAAACAACGCTCATGCTCCCCACAGATACTTTAAATCGCGTAGCGCATGTAATGCGCCATTAAACAGGACGAGTGTACTTTTTTTTCTCTTGTGCCAAAACCAAAATTAACCAAAATACATGCGATGTATTTACACACCTAAAACACCACGTTGAAACACATTAACGGCTAGTACTATTAAGTCACGATTTGCTTATCAAGATCGACTTAGGCCACACACTGACAAAAATGCCTAAAGCTCCCTCTAGAAAACAAATGAACTAAAACAACCATCATTACTGCCAAAGCTACCAAAGCAAGCTTTGCCCAAACAATCACGTGATTAATTCGTGGAAGAACCAAAACTGTGTTTTTTTAACCAGTTTAGCCTGGCAAATCCCAAAGACCACAAAAACAGTCGTGTAGTACCTAGTTCGTGGAATTGTCATGAATAGAACGAAGAAATGTGTGTTAATTTACAAACAAATATTTACAGCAGAACACGCAACAACTCTCGAAACAAATGGCAAGCAGTTTTCCAGCATACTTTGGTAGGCGCATTCCGTATGGTGATGACGGAAAAAAATACAGCCTAAAGGAGATATTTGAAATGCGTTTGAAAATGAATTACACAGGCAAAGAAGACTACGAAAATGAAAAAGAACTGTTCAAACAAAGATGTTTAGATGCGAAACTACCCTTCAGCGATGATGAAGAGTATGTAAATGGAGTTGGGCACACTCCTGCACGCAATATGATGGTGTTTCCTCATAAAATTGCTGTACAAGTATGGGGTTGGATGCAGAAACGGGATTTCTACGAAGGTATTATTTTAAAAGACTATTGTTAATGGTAAAAATGTTTGTGCTAACCACTAAGTTTAGTTAAGCGCAATGGCAATATCACATGTATAGAAACATTGTACAAGGCCGCATATACTAAGGTGTGTGGTAGAGCCTACTTCCAATTGGGCAATGCCAAGATAAACATGTGTCACTTTGGTATATGGGCAGTATACAAAATTTCGATTTATCAAAAAAATGGGTTAACTGGGAGGTATGTGGCTTTTCCTGGAGTACCACGCTGTTTGCTAGATGTGTCACACGGGTGCCACAATTCCCGCTGCATAGGTGTAAGCATTGGTCACCTAATAATGGAGTTACATGCCCTTAATGTTCACAGAAACCGGTGCGAGCTATAAAATATATTTTATTTTTTTTTTAAACTTGGGGTGTCAAAAATGCTTACGCTTACCACTAGTTGTAAACATATCCTTCAGAACTCAGACCCTTGCTACAAATGCACCATACACAATCCACCTTGTAGTACTTGGGGCAACTCGCCTAATAAAGAGCAGGAAACTCTAGAGGCTGTTCAATCAAGGAAAAATAGAGATTTGTGCCAAAAAAAGGAAAGAGCCAACTCAAGTTTGAAGACTGAAAATGCCAAGCTCCGAGACCAAATAGCACAAATGAAGGTGTACATTTTCAATCTACAAGATGATCTCTACATTGCCAATTCTAAACTGGCTCACATCGAATCTACAAAACTAAATGTAGCCGCTTAATTGTTATCAAAAAAAAAGCCAATGAATAAAATGCTTTTGGAATTATGCCACCAAAAACTATTGGGTAAAAATGTTGTAAACGTACACTAAAAAGTAGCCGCAAAATCCATCGATTGCGTAAGTACACATCAAAGTAGTGGATTGGGTACTGGGTACAGCTTACAAAAACTCTTTAGCTAAAAAGAAGCGGTCACGTTTGTACAAAGAGTGTATGGGTTTTTTTATTGTTTCTTTTTTTTCCGCTTTCGTTTATTCTTCGGAAGACATGGTGTCAATCCAGTTTTCTCTTTTATATGAAGAATTGGTGTGCTTTCCCATCTATCTTCGTAATACACAATATCACATACATCATCATCTTCCTCACAAGCACAAACAGCTTTAGTCTTACACTTTACCGCTAAACAAAGACATGAGCAAAAAAAGTACCAAAGACTTGTCACAACACTTCAAGAGTAGATTATGACAATAAACTTGACTTCCAATCTTGAAGAATGTTAAAACAGTCAAAAAAAAATGCAACCACGTGATTTTCACGTGCAAAATTATCAAGTTTTTTTTAAGATTGCTGGGTATTGTACATTGTACTCCATGTTGTAAGCTGTTGTCAAAAGAAGTTTTTCCTTTAGGATGATGGAAAAGCCTAAACACCCATTGACAAGTTTTGAACTTCCGTCCCAATAGTTGGTCACATTGTAATTTCTTTTCTTTCTTGAGAAGTGCAATATAAGGTTCAAGCCTTGATCTAACTAATAGTACTCCAGAAAATCCAGGTCCAAATACGAGAGAATAACAATGTATTAGTCCTTCATCTATATGATAATCTGGAAGAACTTGAGATCCCTCACAAACGGCATTGTCATCTTCTGTTATTAAAATCTTCGCGTTTTGAGCCTCATGTAGGAATAAATACTCAAGCGCAAATGCAACTACTATGTTCTGAGAACGGTGCGATCCATATAGAGGCGTTTCCTACTAAAGAATCAGATAGTGAAACAAACATTGACTAAATAAAACAAACAAAAAAAAAAACTTGACAATTTCTCTGAACACGTGTAGTAGGAGATAACAAAGCGAACCTTATCAAGTTGTTCGTGTATACTTTTTTCTAAATAGGGTAGCAGCTGTCAAAATCACGTGTTTGTTACAATTTTTTAAATCTCCGTACCGTTTCATGTAAGGTTTTGTTATCTTTTTCTATTGTTGCTGAGGTATTAACTGCTTTAACGATATAACAAACAGGAAACAAGCACTTTAATTTTGGCTCTCGTTTATAGTTTGTAAGAATAAGCTGAACGACATCTTTTCTGTTTCTTAGCGCGTCTAGTAACGTCACAGGCTCTTTTACTTCTTGTTCTTTCGCAACTTCTTCAATAACATCTGCACGTTTGTCTGTTGCGACAACAGGCTTTTCTGTACCTACTTTAATCAATATCACGTGATAAATTTGCAGCTGTACTTTTTTCATCACTGTTCGTAGGTTTAACGTCTTGGCTTGGCGCCACTACTGTTTTTCTGCTCATTCTAGCCACATATCCCAAGTTTAAGATAGTTATCAGCGCTACAATAACAATAAAGAACACTAGCTGCTTACGCCGGAACATTGTAATGCAAAAATTCAAAGCCTATCAATCACTTAATAATGGCGGATACTAAGATCATCAAATTATATATTCTGATGTCACGCTCCAAAGTGGAAGCCTAGATCTTTTATACATTGCAATTACATCAATGGTAAACTAGATGGAGAGTAGAAAGGGTGAAACAGAAATGGGCAGTTGTATGTGTACACATGTTGCAACTTCATCAATGGAGGAAGGACACTTGTAGTTTTATTTGAAATGCAATGCCTAACACATATTTACCTTTGTACTTTGGCTAGAAAATAATTACGAAAAAAAATTCTACTTCAACAAGAAAACGGTTATTCTCCTTTTTGCTTAAAATTCCACTACTATTGCTCTAATAGCCAGAATAGCACTTTACGCGCGTATTACTAGTGTATAAACAGGCTAGTGAAAGTTAAACGTGTCCAATGACCCAGCTGTAATTAACCCAACATACATCCGCCCTACAAACATCAATATCAATATTAAAGTACGTACTGACAGTAGCTTGCAAAAGGTTAGACAATCAGGAAGTGGGACAATTAAAAGTTGCGATTTCGCATAAACTATGGTACAGCTAAAAGAAGCTTTCATGCATTGCAATGGCAACAACTACGCTTTCAGGCGTAAAAAGAACGATAAACGACGTCATATACGCAACAAATACTCAAAATACCGATTTATGTACTAACACCGCCATATCATACACAACCATGTACTTATAGCGTATTCTAGATGCAACTACACAACGACCGGCGAAAAGGCGGCATTTACAAACAACAAGACCAATAAACGCGTCAGTGACGAATAGTAGGCACCAGGTAATTAACTGACGAATTCTACTTCATTTGTACTGACATTTCACCAACAAAGAGCGAACTAATTGCAGCGTATTGCAAAACAGAAGCAGAGCTACAACTAAAACATCGACAGCGTAAACGGAAAGAATACCAGAAGGCTAAAATGGATCTAAGCAATGTATTGGCTAAGTACAATGCGATGTATTCAACTTGCTTACATAGTAGAACGACACAGAAAGAAACTAGGATTGTTTGTACTTTTACAAAAAAAGAACTTAAATCTTTTGAAGCTTTGCTTGAAAATGGCTTAAAACAACATGTGCAAAGGAAAAAGAATGACGATTCAGATGAAGAATTTATGCTTTCTGCTGGTGCAACACAAAAACTAAAACCAATCGATTCTAATAAGAGTTCATTGACTACAAATATCAATGTTGATAAAAACAAAGAACAACGAAATGATTTCATATCTCTTCGTAGAGACCTTGATATTGGTACTGTGCAGCTTCATAAATCCATTCACCATAAGCACTGGGAACCATCAACAACTTGGCCAGTACCACCACTTGAATTAGACACTACCAAATCGTATTTTTTCTGAAAACAACAGCAATAAAAATGTAAAAAACACAAACCAGACTTGGAAAACGTTTTATAAACACGTGGACGAAACATGCTATTTTCATCCGTTCGTTACAATAATCTCATTTTATGGCGAACCTCTCACATGTTTATACTCAATTCAAGCTATAGTAGTAACTCAGAATAGCGCAAGTTCACCTCGATTAAAAATCACATTCAAAAAACCTCATGTTTTTTTAGGAAGGTAGCAGTTACTCGCGGCACAACTACAAGACCGCATTGCAAGCGTTTACAAATGCGATACTGCAAAGTACGAAATACAGATCCGAAAAGGCTCCAAGTTGTTTTTATCTATTTACTCACTCCGGAACAGTACGCTACAATGCATAGGATGGCATTTCCTTCGTGTCGCGTCAACACAAAAACCCGGTAAACAATAAACAGTCTCTTTATTCAAACGTGATCTGTCTACATCTATGCTTACGGGACAACTAGTACCGGCTGTTTTTTTCGATCAAGCAGCACTAGCACCACGTATAATCATAATAATACCCCAAATGATAGCCCATAACCACCCAATAACTAGCCAGCATGTTACCTGTAGAAAAGCGTCAATTAACGGGTTTTGAAACAAAATTGGCACAAGTGAGTAATTAGGCGCTACGCACCAATTGAATGAGTCCAATGATAATGTGAGAGATATTTAATCCATCAATAACACCCCCAACAATAACACCGATGCCAGGCAAGAAAATGTTGATGATTCTACGTTACAGTAAGCAACAGGAGGCGATACAAACAGAAAGCCAAAAAAAAACGCAAGCAAAAAAGATTTGGCATACCCAAGAATCAATGAGAGCATGCCCTCACAAGGCGTCTAAAGGTGATAAGAAACGGCAGAACAGTAAAAGTTTTTTTTTAGTTTTCGCTGTTGTTTTCTGTACCTTCAAGCCAGTAATGGTTTTAACAAGATCTCCAACGATGTTTGACATTGCACGTAGAATTTATGGCAAAAAGCTAAGGAACGGTAAGACAGACTTAAGCCAACACCAAGCAACGTAGACAACAGGCTAATCGCAAAATGCGCTCTCGCGGCTCCAATGGCCAAAGTAAAGGCAGACGCTACTTCACATATTTCGCTGGAGTTTGCGTAATACTCTTTTTCGTGTTTGTTTTCACACTACACCCTGGTGGTGATGATGGCCCGACAGCTGCGCCTGTAGTAATTGATCCAGCCACTTCACGCCCTGCAACAAGTGAAGCAAAGGTAGACCCTGTCGTTTCAACCGATGACCAACGATGGTCCCTTGACGTCACCAAACAATCGAAGAGTTACGAGGTCCAGAAGAACCCAAAATGTTTCAATCCCAACTGTGCTGACCGAAATGGCGGTAATAAGTGGGCTGTAACTGCTTGCTCAAACAAGATCGCTTCAGAGTGGAACCAACAAGGCGTAAGCTCGGTAAACAGGTTTTTTGAGAATTACGGCGATGATCTCGGCAATTATAAGCAAGGAGCGCTTTGGGACGCGTATTGGCAGTTCCACAATGCGACAAAACTAGACAAAACTTGCGTAAATGCATTTACAAACCTCGCACTGGTTGCTACAAAGCTAGAGCGATATGATGACGCCCTCGCTACACTCGCGAAAGTACGTTACGCTTTGTTAACATGTTCGTTAAGATCCGCTGACATACGGTTAGGTTGAGTCTAAAGTGGATAGTTATCCAATCATTTTGGTGTACAAAGGTTAGCCGAGATTGTAAATTGTAAATTAACTCACTGTTGGCTCTAGGTATCACCCAAGAGGCAAAGGGCGACAAAGCCGGTTCGTTGGTCACTTGGGAAGAAGCAATGAAGAAAAAACCATCGTTGTGGGAAGAATTTTTCGCATTAATTATGAAACGTCGTGGTTCACCTCGTATGGTACGTGTAAAATCATATATTGATATTAGAACTGTTTTAAAACAAACTTTCCTCAATTCACAAAAAAAGAACGTGTAATTTTACGTTTTTACGGGATCGTTGTACTAACAGTTACTCAAGCGTGAATATGACCATGAAGTAGAAAAAGACGCAACATTTAACTTATTTTTCTTTAAACAATTTTATCCTGTAGCGTACCATAACTACGCTCAACTACCTCCTCGTGTACGTGCTTATTATTTATTTTTTTTTGGATTAAAAAAACCGATTCGCTAACTACACGCGTAGACACCAGATTTTTTTGCTGATAATAAGTTCATTATCTTGCGTAAGATCGTGCACCCGTACCCATTGCGTACTCTACAGAAGTGTTATCACTCTTTGGTAAACTCAAATCGTCTTAAACTTGGTGATCCTCAAGCTAAGCGTTATGTCGCATATAACTCACGTTGTATTGCTCATTTCCACTGGACTTTTACAGATCTAGTTAGAAGAGTACGTGGTCCTTCTTGTTGGCTTGTTTTTCCGAAGACAAAGTTCATTTTGCTTAAAGTTGTCTTAGGTCGTTGCACATGAAGCTAAAGCTACTTACACCTACTTTGGCGGATATGTTGAGGGATCTTTCTTGCAACCTCATACTGATCGCTTCCAATGCGAGTTCACTTTCTCTATGAGTATTGAGGTAAGCAATTTGTTGTATTCAGTTAACAGCTTGCTGACCTTACCTTAGAACAAACCTTGGGATGATCCTTGGCTCTTATCTCTCGGTCATAAACCAAAGTTCCATAGAAAGGATGACTGGCCAGGCCGTAACCCAGAGACAAAACCACCAGAGGAAGAAATTGTTGATGCCGACTTATTTGCTGGTAAGACCTTTTTTTTTTCCGTTTTTGAAGTTTTTGTTCTAAAACTTCGTGTAGGTGATGCTTTGCTTTTCATGGGCCGTCACTTGATTCACTTTAGAAGAGGCAAACTTAAAAAGAACCAGTGGACTAACCAGGCGTTTATGCACTTTGTTCAAAAAGATTTTACAAAAGCGCTTGGATAGATTTAGTTTATTTTCTCGGTGCTTGTTATAACTGCATATTTGCGCCTGTATCAATACAATAAAATGGCAAATAAGTTTCTTTTTGCTTTAGTTTTTCTTTCTGTCTAAAGACACGTGAGACGGCAGAAAGAGTAAAGTCTTTGACTTGTTACATAATTTTGAAAATAACTTGTTTGACTTTTTTTTTTGTTGCTGTTATTTTTTAATTACGTAATTTCTCGCCGATAGCGCATCTAAACACTACCACAATGGCCGGATTGAGTTCTCTCGCTTCAAAACGATTACGAGAGATTGTTAAAAAGATAGATGATTACGAAGGGACAACAGTAAAGGATGTCCGCGCTCAATTGGAGGAAGCTGTAGACGAAGACCTGTCTGGTTTGGTCCACATCATCAAACAGCAAATATTTGATATTGTAAAAGATAAATTTAGTGGAGATGGCGAAGAATCTTCAGAAGAAGGTGCGTTTTATTATATTTTTGTAAATATAACGTATCTCTACCACAATATGTTAATAACAGAGTTTATACGCTAAATACCATTCCTGCACGCGCGGAGTGCCTGAAAAGCTTTAAATTAGAGCTTTTATGTTTTATACCGCCATAACCTTTATCTCTTTCTAACTCCCTTGTTGTTTTAGAAGAAGTAAAGCCTAAGACTACTGCTAAAAAGAGGAAACGAAAGAGCAGCGTGTCAAGCGTAACAACCACTAAACAAAAAACAATGACGTTATATCAACTTGACGAACCTTTGGCTGCAGTTTGCGGTAAAGATAAGTCACCACGTCCTTGGGTGCTTAAACTCATTTGGGCCTATATCAGGTGAGACTTTAAAACGAACTTGTTAGTACTCTGTGTTGTTGTTTGCTTACACGCTTGGTGAAGGGATGAAGAGAATGAAATTAAACGTGAAGGAACAGCAATTCATTGCGATGAAAAGTTGAAAGCACTCTTTGAAAAGGATGTTATATCTAACGCAGATATCATGGGAGGTTAGTAGTAGTAAACAGAGAGCAGTCTTTTTTCTTCTTCAAAACAATCTTCCTCTACGCGCTCATTATTTCCGTTTAATTATACTCCTTTTGTGCCTCTCTTCTCTTGTTGGTAGTTCCTTTCTTCAACTGACGTTCATAATTCCAGGTATCTCACCACATATGGTTAAACTTGAGGAAACCATTACTGTAGAAGTAGAAGTAAAGCAACCAAAGGCTAAAGCTCCTAGAAAAACAAAAGCAGCCGCTCCACCAAAAAAGAAGAGAAAACTTCGTAAGGCCGTAGAACCTGATCCAGTAAAGTACTACGATGATGATGATGAGGATGCAATGGACTTAGACCAATCTCCACCTAAACCGAGAATTAAAGTAAAACGCGATCCAGAAGACGAGAACGGAGAGCCTTTGTACTTGCTTTCAAAGCGCTTAAAGAAATTTATCAACAAAGATCGCGCTACGCGTGAAGAAGTTCACAGCAAAATTCAAGACCATCTCAAAGAAGAAGGATTGTGGGACGAAGATAAGAAGGTAGCTACTATTTCTGAAAAGTTAAACAAAGATCTTTTCCATATGAGCGGAGAAGTAACTTTTGAGAGACTTGATAAGCTTGTTAGTAAGCATATGAAGTTGAAGAAGTGAAAGAGAAGAACAGGGAAGTAAATTATATGAACCAAAAAAAACCTTTACAAAAATAAAAAAAAATTGTAAAAGATCTTTCGTTACGTGTCCATTAAGACATTTTTTTATCATGACTTATGTTGAATACTTTGTGTTTTTCATTACTGCCATTGGTCCAAAGAATACACCACAGATACAACAATTTGAGAGAATGAAGCAGTTACGAAAAAGTTGATGTCCAAACAAGCTGTAAAAGCACGTGTTGTACGTAAACCAATTAGTAACTGGTAAATTACTATCGCATTACTTTTTATTGTCTGTAAACCCAACGGCTTATGAGAGGAAACAAGTATTCAATGCCTACTAACGCTGGGTAGTCTAAAACATCAGAAAACAAACCACATGAAGTGAAAGTGGTATTTGTAGGTTCGCTCTTATTATTACTTAAATTGTTGTTTCATTGTATAGAAATTCGACAAGATAAACAGTGAAATACCTAATGCAAATGTAGGGGCTACAGGTGCGGGTAAATCTTCAATAGTAAATCGCTTCACACGTGACCATTTGGACGACAAGATTCATTTCACTGTGCGTAAGATCATTCATATTTTCCACTTTGAATTTTACTGGCAATGTAATGAGAAGCAGTTCCTTGGCTAGTTCCTTACTTGATATTAAATGTTGCTTTCCTTTGTCTTAGTTCTGTGTAGTATAATAAAGAGGTGGCTTCAACAGAGGTAAAAATTGATGACGCCACCGTGAGGCTCAAAATATGGGTAAAGATCTAACTACAAGCTTTTTTTAACTTGCATTTGTAGGATATTCCAGGTATGTCTTTGGAACAGTTAAGTAGTTATTCTATGTAGGTTATAAGGGAGAATTACATGATGTACATTTTACTCACATTTTCTGTAGTACAGTTGTTGCTCTACTGTTTTATCTCATGTTTAAGATGTCCACTAATGCTAAATAGTGGTCATACTTTAGGAATGCTTCGGGTGTCATGGTTGTATGTGATATTACAAACGACTCAACTTTAAAAGCATGCCTACAATGGCATCAATATTTAAAAGATATTCATGTCACTTTCTTACAACACACTAAAGATCCTGTTCCTACTATACTTCTACTAAACAAAGTATGTCAATTATTTTAAGTAGATCGTATAAAATTCTAGAAATGGAGCTGGCTGACAAGCTTAGATTGACAAGAGAGCGTCAAGCGATTTTACCAAAAGTGATGATGAGATGAAACAATTCTGCGAAAAACATGGATTCCTAACGTGGTTTGAAGTGTCAGCAAAAGAAAATATCAACATCGATGAATCTGTCTTGTATTTGGTTGAAGAAATAGTCAAAAAAAGAGAAAAAGATGAATTAGTAGAAAACAAAGTTCTGAAACCGCCAGAAGTTCTAGCAAAAAACATAGGTGACAAATCAGTTCCACGTGTGAAATTCCCTTCTAAGGTTGATCAAACTCATCCTTGTGGTCTCCTTGAGCGGTCAATTCTAATGAAACAAAATACCACCAGGGTACCAGTAATCAATACAGAGAATGACGAAAAGAACAACAACTTGAAACCATTTAAAGAGATTTGTGAAAATTTGAAAACAGAACACAAGCTGTCAAAGGCTTTGATTGACCCCAATCACAAGTACACCAAGATTGGAGACTCACCAGACCATATGTACATGATCAAAGATGCATTAAAATCCTCCGATATACAACAAAACAAAGAGGAATATGTTGATGAGGTAGAGTACTTTTAAACAACATGTTGGTTCAACTTCAAGCTGACTTACTGTGTCACTAATTTTTTTTAATTTGTATAGTTTGATCCAAAAAATGGTAATTACCTTCCTAATAATACACAAAACTTATCAAGTGATATGCCACTACAAGCTCAACAATATTTGAACAAGGTACATCTTTACTCAAATGATTTGACTTGTTGCAAGTAAATAACAGTATTTCACAAAGGTAATTTCTAACACGATACCCCATAGTTTGACAATCCTAGCAAGCAATGTACTCCTGTCATGTTTGAAGAATACAAAGATGTTGCTTCTTTGTCTTCCATGATGGGCGTTGTAGTATCCAATGTTGTAGGGTCTGCAGATTCATGGATGGAAAAGGATAGTTTCATTGGCGATCCTGAGGTGTAGCTACACCACCTCATTATCAATAAAGTTAACTTCTGTTAGCCAACATTCACTCCTTCAATGACTTCACACCAACAGCCCAACAAAGAACTTGATTGGAAAGAAAGACTTGTCAAGGTAGGCATTGAAAATAGAAGAGCGCAAGAACTTGGATCATTGATGAACGATGTGGTAGTTAGAGTGACTGATGTTACTGGACATACTTTAGAAGAACTTGGATTCACTATCAGTGAACGTATCAAAGTCATCAAAGCAAAGAGGAACAACTTGCTTTGACACAAAGGGCCCTAATATCACACAAATGCTGTAGTATGAACTACCAATATTACATGGATTTTGAAATATGATGTTGCCTTCCAACTGTTCATTAATTAAGATACACTAACCCAGACACGCCCTTTATTTTGAAGTTGAGGTGCTTTTCGCACACTCAAGCCTTTACATAAAGTACAGCTACAATGTGCAGGAACTATGTAGCACATGCCTAGCGAATGCATAATTAGTAGTGATGTTAAACGACTGAAGTCAAGTCGACTCAAAATTTTTTGGGTTGACTGACTGAACGACTTGAAATTGAGTCGAATTTTTGTGTTGGCTGACTGAACGACTTGAATTGTGTCGAATTTTTAGGGTTGACTTGACTCTGCTAAGTTACAATCACCAATAAGATTTCTCACGGTAACAACATATATATAAATACATTAAATATTTTAAAGCAAAGTCGGCCCTCAGTCGACCAATGACTATCATTCAGTGAACAAGTCGCCAAGTCGAGTCGTCAGTCAGTCGGTGTAGAGGCGACTCATGACTTAACGTTGATTTTAGCCCCGACTCGGGCATGTGACTGAACTAGAGTTGACTCACCCACAGTGAACCTAACGCTGTATGAGTACAAATGGTGCACTGAGTCGCACTGGACACGAGTTTTAACCCCGTCAGGGTTGAAAAATGGTTCGAGTCCTCACTGACACACCTTCGAAAAACTTGAGCAAAAAGGTACTTTCGCTTGTGACTCGCAAAAAAATGGGCAGGTGGGCCTTACAGTGGCCATTCTGCGCCTTCTTATAACCTCGAGAGTTGCTGAGTCGACGTTCTGTGCGAGTGACCTCCAGTCGGGGTTAAAATTGCTCCTGAGTCCTACACACGCTCAATAGTGACTTGACGCTCGGATCACGCTGTTGACTCGACACATTCAAAAAAAAAAAATTGATATTCACCACAAAACACATGATTTACAATTCTTTGTTCTGTTTACTTACTACGTGTTTTTAGCGCGGTTGTTGTAAAAAAAACACATGCTTTTATTAATGACAACTCGGGCATGTGACTCAAGTTTTGTCATACAGGGATGGTGATAATATGACTTGAGGGTTCTGTCGGGGCTAAAAAGGTGCTCGAGTCGTGAGTGGTTTTTTTTTGTTCATTTAACATTATGACTCCATGTCTGCCGGGTGTAAAAGTGGTGCCAAGTCGGACTCAACCATTCGAGTTGTAACTGACTGAGGTTAAAGAGCGGGATCAAGTCACAAAGGAGGTGTTTTTATTAACAGTTGACTAGTGTACATTTTACACTTGTGTCACGAGTCAGTATTCACTATGACTAGGGCTTGTGCCGGGGTAAAAACGGTGTCGAGTCATGAGTCAGTACACGTTATTACTCCATGTCTGTCAGGGGTAAAAATGGGTGTTAGTCGTTACTCAACAATATTGATAATAGTACTATGCATTGGCGACTGAGTCGAGTCAGTCAAAAGTCGACTCTTTAACACCACTAATAATTAGTTCATTTTTTGTTTTGTAAAGTGCTCATATTGTCTGTGTTGGTAAAGTTTTACTAATATTGTCTGAGGTTCTAGCACTTTTAGCAGATCTAGCAAGAATTGACACTTGTGTCAAATGGTGTAGATCTATCACAATGTGAACTATTGGCGTGCCATTAATCACAATGCTGTCTATCATAATACGACTTACGTCCCTTAAGTGTAAACACATTTTTAATGTCTGACATTGGCAAGACGATTGCAGTATTCTACGTAGACACTGCACATGCAGGTTAAGACCACATCAGTCTTTATTGCTCTAAAAGCGAATTAAAAGGTTATAGGACTGTATCTTTCCCCAGCTCTTACATAAGAGACAGTTTTATTGGAACTAGAGATACGGTTGGATTCGCAATAAAATTTCCGCTTGAATATGTAAGCGCATTACATTTTAAAAAAGTGAGATTTGCAAGTTCTGTCAGAAGCCAAATCCGTCAGATCTGATAGATAAGGCAGAAACTGGTTTTGTTTGCTAAAAGTCAGTCTGAAAACTTGAACGAAACGTATTGACCTCCTGCACGGAGCATGGTGATGTAGTGGGAGAAAAGTTCCCGCTTGTCAAAATAATTAAACATTTACACCATAAAGCACATTTATGGCTGAGCCGCAATCAAACGAGGTTAATTTACAATATGTTAACCGGTTGGCCACTGGTTTCCACCATTCAATGGCAATCGCATACGATGGCTTTGTTTACACGTGGGGACTAAACAATGACCGCCAATTGGGTAATACAGCCGACAAAAAGAGTTCTATCGCAAGACCAATACAGTCACTCATAAATATTGTCTGTATTGCTGCTGGATCCTACCATAGCCTTGCAGCTGATTCAAGCGGTATTGTGTATGCATGGGGCTGTAATTCAGATGGTCAAGTCGGTCTGGGTCACTTTGAGTCACCTGTTTCGTCACCAACACGTGTTCCAAATCTCACAAATATCACTCATGTCGCTGCCTTTAATGCAAGTATGGCGTTATCACAATCGGGTAATGTCTACTCTTGGGGAAGCAACTACCACAGTGAATTGGGTCATTCGTTTTGTGAAGTAGTTTCATTTCCAATAGTAATTCCTCATCTTGAAAAAGTCACAAAAATTGAAACTAGTGAGTGTGTAAGTGGAGCAATTACATCAAAAGGTCATGTATTTCTTTGGGGAACAAACTCTATCGGGGACATAGACAAATCATTATTCTTGAAACGAAATAGATTTCATGTGTTCCAATTATTGAAAATGCCACTGATATTGCCATTGGTCGTTATCACGTGCTTGTTCTCCTCAAGTCAGGACAAGTATTTTCTTTTGGATGTAACAAAGATGGGTGTCTTGGGTTAGGGCGGCTTGGAATCTTGGTAAAAAAAGAGTATGCTCGAGGTATAATTAAAGGATTCAACAATATCAAATCTATCCATGCTGGTCACAATTCATCATTTGCAATTGATGATGAAGGTTGTTTGTTTGCTTGGGGTAAAGGGAAATGGATGGAGTGGTTCAAATCAAAGACACCATTAAAATTACCTGGAAAATATCGTGAGTTTGCCCACAAATCATTTCATTCATTGGCAATATCTCAAGGTTTTGGTTTGGTTACAGGTGGCATTAATTATAACGGCGAATCAGAACCACAGAACTTGATGTTCAATCACAAAAAGGTAATGTCACGTTTTTCAGTATGTTACACTCAATGATATTTAGATAAATCATCAAGAATTGGATAAAAAACCCATCAACAAATCATCAATCAAAGTACATCTATCTGATGATGAGATGTTCATGTCAAAAAAAGTCATTCGAGATGTACCTCAGAAATTTGGAGAATCAAAACAAGATCTTGACATTCTTGAAAATGCACGTCATCTCATTCAGTTCAAACAAAGACAAGACCTCAAACAAATCATTGACAACAATGTAAGTCTTCACCATGTAACTTCCATTGATCAGTAACTCTTTTGACTTTTTAGGACAGCCCAGTTGATTCAATCAAGCATGAATCAAATCAACAACCACCTTTAATCAATGCTGATGAGCTTGTATCAACACAATCATGGATGGATAAGTTTGAAACGATCAACCTTGACAATGTAACAACTACAACTTGTTGGAATCCTATTATTCACTAACTTGTTGTAGCCTTCGATTGCACTTCCATCAGAATCTGTGACAAACAAACCATCATCTTGGATCACAGTATTAATGTCAGCTGGGTTTACTGAATCGAGATCACAGAAGTTTGGATTATTGTTAGATCGTATGTGTGCTGACTTGAAAGATATCACAGGTGAGATTATGAAACAGCTTGGATTCACACTACTTGAACGTCTCCTGTTTATTAGATACCAAGACACCCACTAAAATGTTAAAAGTTATTATGTTGTTGGCATGTGAATTCAACATAGAATTTAAATAAAAGTATTTTGCATTGGCAGTGGGTAAGCTTCAACGATAACAATTTCCAATTGTTTAGTATGTAGCATCAAATATTGCCTCATGTGGTAAATAACTCATTTTGTGATTCTCCTCATTCTAGTTGTGAGTTGGAGATGATCCTAATGCTCCTGTAAACAAAGCTATACTATTGTAATATCACCATTCCAGTCAGGACTTGGCGGCAGCTAAGGTATTGGATAGTGATAGGTACTGCTCATATGAGCGAGGCAAGCTCCATGCGTATTTGACGATAAGTGATTTCAGCGCTAGGTATGTTGTTTAGTACCCTTCACAATTTGAAAATGTAGGCTTTTTATAAACAAAGTATTTCTATTCGTTTAGGACAATGCTAGATTAAGATGTGGATAGGACCAGTTGTAACAATTATTTCATGTCAACTTATGATAACAAACTGTGAGGGTATTAAGCTTTTTTTATTAAAGAATGTTGTTCCTCTTTGCTTTGATGACTTTGATACGTTCACTGATAGTGAATCCAAGTTCTTCTAAAGTATGTCCAGTAACATCAGTCACTCTAACTACCACATCGTTCATCAATGATCCAAGTTCCTGTGCTCTTCTATTTTCGATGCCTGCCTTGACAAGTCTTTCTTTCCAATCAAGTTCTTTGTTGGGCTGTTGGTACGTTGAAGGTGGCGAAGGAGGACTGAATGTCATCTAGATAGTAGTAGTTAATTGATAATTTATATGGTACAGCTACCTTAGTTTCTTTGATGTAACTGTCTTTGTCTATCCATGAATTTGTAGATACTGCAGCACCAATCACAGATGAGAAAGAATCAATATTCTTACAATCATTGCTGTATGGCGCATCAGACTAGATGGTCTCAGATTGTTGTAGATTTTTTACTAACATATACCTTGTTGTCTTGATGATTTTGCGGCTGTTGCGTTGAAGTCGCTGAAGGAGAACTGAATGTCGGCTAAAGTAATTTTAATATTTAATTGGCAATTAATGTGAGTAGCTAAGTAACATTAGCAGTTATTTGATAGGTGTACCTTGGGTACATTCATGGTTTCACTCTCATAAGTATCTTTGTCTATCCATGAATTTGTAGGTACTGCAACATTGATAATAGATGATAAAGAATCAATATTGGAGTAATCATTGTTGTATGGAGCATCAGACTAGACCAGCCAGTCAGGATGCAGCTGTAGTGTATATTTTTTCTAATAACATACCTCATTTTCTTGTTGGTTTGGCTGTACTTTAAAGGCTTCAAAAGCTTCTTGAATGATATCAAGATGGTCTTGAACATCTCCAAACTTGGTGTATACACGATTGGGATCAACAAGCGCTTTTGATAAGTACTTGTCTTTTGGATCTTCTTTCAACTCTGCACGTTCTATCTTTTTCTTCTTGCTGCCTTCGTTATTTCGTTTTTCGCTCTTCAGTTCAACTGGTTTTGATTTTTTGAGTATTTCTTTAGCAATGTACGTAAACGGTTCTTCAATATTAATGTTGTCCTTTGCTGATGTTTCAAACCACGTGAGGAAGCCATGTTCTTCACAAAAGTTATCCATTTCATCATCACTCTTTTTGAAATCCTTGTAGCGTTTCAAGTCACTCTAAACGTATCATTTATTGTCAGCGCAAAACAAGGTATGTGATTGATAAATATATCAAGTTTTTGATGTACACGGGTTAGGAGAATAATGGTAGGAATAGGGTCCGTAGTGCCAGGAAAGAAGATGTTGTGTTTAAAAAAATTCTGCCATTGTAAAGCAACTTTAAGAGCATGGGTGTTAATGTCTACCACAACCATGGCTCCTAATGCTTTCTTGCAATTTTTCTAGTAAAATATATCAATAATTGCATACTTAGAATAAAGTTGTACTCTGCTTGTTGGTTCTAATCGATCTTGTCCTACAAACACAGTTTAAACAGCACACCTTTGTTTCAATACAAACCTGGAAGTTCCTACAAATTCAAGTCAAAAAACAAACACGTGATTTTTATGTTCAATTACCCACAAGTGTAGCTTCACTTTAGTGTTATCAACATTAATGAATTTGCAGGAAAAATCAACTGCATACTAATAAGATAAGCAACACAAACTTTGAGATACAAAAGGAATAATCATTTGTGAAAATGAGCGATTGTCAAGTCACGTCAAGTTAACGCTTCAGTTTTTTTTTTTTTACTTTTTCTCAAAAAGGAAACCCACCAACAGACTTTATCCGTTTCATTTTTTTTTTCAAAATTGTAGTACAACGCCCTCGGTCTCATTGCACATGTCTTTTTTTGACAGTTTTTTTTGTTGAGTAAGGAATAGTTACAGATTTATGTCAACCTCTGGTGCAGGGACGTTATTTGTCCATTTACGCCACGCTCGTAACAAACAGTACGTTGTACATGTTTACCAGCGGTATTTACTCTGGTGAGAGCGGTTTTGCATGACACCTTTCCACGTGGTTAAAAATTACTATATTAAGAAAACCAGACTGTTAACTTGACCTGACTCAACAAGAACAGTTCTGCCTTTTTCAAAAAGTTGAGTTTTCTGTACACGTTTCAATACTAGAAAAGAGACAACCAATATACGTACAGTTGGTTCAGGAGACGAGAAAGTGTTATCTGTAAAGCGCTTCACAATTGACGTTTTTCCTGAGCCTGGATGTCCTGTGTTTTGAAACACCATTGTTAGCACCTTAGTATTTAAAAAAGGGTCTCGAACCAACAATTACCACCTTAAAATATCTGTTACATTCTATTGATTCGGACTACAACATCAATGTTAGTGAGCGTACGTACAACGAAATTCGAAAAAGCAAAAATTTTAGTCACGTGATTTCGGACGTGAACGCTAAAGTGCCCTGAGTAAGTAGTAATGTAGGATGCGTAATATTAGCGTTTGCTAGTAATTTAACAAATGACATGATAAAACATCTACGTACCATTTTCGAATGGTGAATTTAATTCCAGCCACGTATGTCTTCAAGATGCTCGCAAACAAAAAGTAAGAGGCTTAAACTCCTTAAGTGTAAATCGAAAAAAAGTTAGGTGTAATAAAAAATCGCAATATCAAATATAAAGCGTGCCAACACCCCGTAATGTACCTAAATAGACAGAAATAGGTATTTATATGCGAAACAAAGCCTTAGAAAAAGAGAACACTCAGAAGATAGGTACACTCCTTGTATTACTATTGACTGTCACGATATCATGTAACCTAGAACAATAATAAACATACTTAACTACAACTCGTACCTCGCTTCCTCGTGACATTGACGTATTATCCTACCCTTAAACAGCAGACACAAAACGCCTTAAAGTTTAAAACAAAGGTTGCGTTACCTTGAATGCAACAAATAAAGCTTAGTTTGGTGTATAAAAAGCGATGAAATAGGTTCTGGCGTTCAATCAAGATACTTTTCATTGAAATTGTTGATTGGCAGTTCACATATTTACTGCTAAACTGTGTGACATATCAAACTTTGCTTGAGGAAGGTGCCGGGTTTTGGTTTGAAAAAAAAATCCAAAGTGCAAAGGTGCCAAAATTCTGTGACTAGGAACCATCTAAAATGCACCTTTCACGTTATTGCTAAAATCAACCATTGAAGCCAATAAAAAAGGTACAATTGTAGGTCATGGGAACATTTTTGGAGCGAAATGGTTAATTTACGAATGTTAAAAAAAGCAACAATCCACCAAAATAACTTTGCTTAGAGGCTCTGTAGAATAGTAAAAATTCGATGAGTACAAGAACAAATGTTTTTACCGTAAGTAAAACACAAAATAACAATATACATGATAGAGATCCAAGCCAGTGAGCATTTCAAATTTTGAAAAAATGCCAATTGTATTTTTAGTCGGCTTTTCTGTACAACTGTGAACTTTCACAGAGTATATATAAATTCTTATATGCTTCAATGTTTGTAAATAATGTATTTAAATAGGTTAGGAATGTCAAAACTTCTTAAGTGCATAATTAGTCAGCGTCCTATTTTTTCCGGGTAAAAATCAAAAATTTTGTATCGAATTCTATTTTTTCGAATTTTTTCTTTCAAAAAATTCAGAAAAAACGTGGGTCCTAAGAATAGGACCGTGACTAAATAGGGAATCACTGGCTATGAAAGGTTGATGTCATCTTAAAAAAGCCGTTTTGCCACGTTTAGTGTTAAGACTTTTTGATAGTACAGTTGTTTCAATACTGAGTCACAATTATTTATATACATGCTAAGTATACTTACTACGTAATCTACTGTTTTTGCACATTTCTGATTACACTCAATCCCAAAAATGGGTCAGGAATATTTTGTTACACCTAAAAAGTTTAAGAATCTTGAACCAGACTTGACTTTACATAGAAAACCTACGTGTAACTCAACACACTGCATTGGAATGGCGTCAACTATTAAGGCACAGTATACTGCGTACCCATGTTATAGCCAATTTGCTAATGAACGCCAAAATAGACCAAAACGTTACAATCGCGTATTTCCACTTTATTGAATCTTCCGCATGAACTACAGCTCGATATTATTGATATGGGGGTTGAAGTGTATGTATTATGGCCATTGTTATCAAAACAAACAGCTACAACAACAAGGTTTGATGGTGAGATGTTAAAACATGGAAAATGGCTGAAGTACAAGCGTATCTCTTCAACCACAAACCATGGAAAACCGGTTGAGCAGAAATCTCCGTCAATCTTCGTAAAACATCAAGTCATTGCTATGGAAACTCGGAGTCATGGAAGACTTGATGGTGAGTGCAAGAGTTGGTACAACAATAGCCAGTTAAAGGAGAAGAGTACATATATTGATGGTAACCGAGAAGGAGAGTACAAGAAATGGTACAACACTGGAGAGCTAGAGATACGATGTAACTATGTTAATGACTTGAAGGAAGGAGAGTTCAGAGAGTGGCATAGAAATGGTAAAGTTCGCAGTCATGGTTATTGTGTAAACGGAAATCGAGAAGGAGAATACAAGGAATGGTACTTCAATGGACAGATGTACATGCATTGTAATTACACCAATGGATCGATGGAAGGAGAGTACAGAGAATGGGAAACAAATGGGAAACTAAGGACACATCATTTCATTAGACTGTACAACAAAAAGACATAGTCATTCGAAATGTTTTGCTCCTAAGGAAAGAGGTTCCTGGTAGCAAGTACGTTTGAATAGCTCAATTAAAGAGTCACTTATCAACAGTCTTACAGCATGAACTTACCAAAGTCCTCATTCCTTTCATAGCGGTCCGCATGACTTGAGTATAATGGAAAGCCGATTTGCTCTATCTACTTTGATAAACATTACCAAAAGTTCTCATAGTGCTAGTGTTGACAAGGAGGAGCCTTGGTGATATGAAACACATTTGTGATCTGACTACGTTATTGTTTATTAAATTTTATGTTGACATGTGTTGGTATTAAGATATGCGGCAACTTGTAACATTTTAGTGGTTGTCTTGGTATTTGATAAACAGGAGACGTTCAAGAGGTGTGAATCCAAGCTCTTTCATAATCTCACCTGTGATATCTTTCAAGTCAACGCACATACGATCTAACAATAATCCAAACTTCTGTGATCTCGATTCAGTAAACCCAGCTGACATTAATACTGTGATCCAAGAGGATGGTTTGTTTGTCACAGATTCTGATGGAAGTGCAATCGAAGGCTACAACAAGTTAGTGAATAATAGGATTCCAAAAAGTTGTAGTTATTACATTGTCAAGGTTGATCGTTTCAAACTTATCCATCCATGATTGTGTTGATACAAGCTCATCAGCATTGATTAAAGGTGGTTGTTGATTTGATTCGTTGATGTTAACTGAATCATCCTTAAAAGATAGAAGAGTTAATGATCAATGGAAGTTACATAAAGAAGACTTACATTGATTAAAGGTGGTTGTTGATTTGATTCATGCTTGATTGAATCAACTGAGCCGTCCTAAAAAGTCAAAAGAGTTACTGATCAATGGAAGTTACATAGTGAAGACTTACATTGTTGTCAATGATTTGTTTGAGGTCTTGTTCTTGTTTGAGATTTTGAGCATTTTCAAGAATCTCAAGATCTCGTTTTGATTCTCCAAACTTCTGAGGTACATCTCGAATGACTTTTTTTGACATGAACATCTCATCATCAGATAGATGTACTTTGATTGATGATTTGTTGATGGGTTTTTTATCCAATTCTTGATGATGTATCTAAATATCATTGAGTATAACATACTGAAAAACGTGAGATTATGTACCTTTTTGTGATTGAACATCAAGTTCTGTGGTTCTGATTCGCCATCACTGTTAAGACCGTCTACGACCAATCCAAAACCTTGAGATATTGCCAACGAATGAAATCGTTTGTGGGCAAACTCACGATATTTTCCAGGTAATTTTAATGGTGTCTTTGATTTGAACCACTCCATCCATTTCCCGCTACCCCAAGCGAACAAACAACCTTCATCATCAATTGCAAATGATGAATTGTGACCAGCATGGATAGATTTGATATTGTTGAGTCCTTTAATTATACCTCGAGCATACTCTTTTTTTACCAAGATCCCAAGCCGCCCTAACCCAAGGCACCCATCTTTGTTACATCCAAAAGAAAATACTTGTCCTGACTTGAGGAGAACAAGCACATGATGCTCACCAATGGCAATATCAGTGGCATTTTCAATACTTGGAACACATGAAATTCTATTTGGTTTCAAGAATAATGATTTGTCTATGTCTTTGATAATTTTTGTTCCCCAAAGAAATACATGACCTTTTGATGTAATTGCTCCACTTACACGCTCACTAGTTTCAATTGTTGTGACTTCTTCAAGATGAGGAATTACTATTGGAAATGAAACTGCACCCTTGTGGAACGAATGACCCAATACACCGCAGTAGTTGCTTCCCCATGAGTAGACATTACCTGATTGTGATAATGCCATACTAGCATTACAAGCAGTGACTTGAGTGATATTTGTGAGATTTGGAACACGTGTTGGTGACGAAACAGGTGACTCAAAGTGACCCAGACCGACTTGACCATCTGAATTACAGCCCCAAGCATACACAATACCGCTAGAATCAACTGCAAGGCTATGATAGAACCCAGCAGCAATACAGACAATATTTATGAGTGACTGTATTGGTCTTGCGATAGAACTCTTTTTGTCGGCTGTGTTACCCAATTGGCGGTCATTGTTTAGTCCCCACGTGTAAACAAAGCCATCGTCTGCGATTGCCATTGAATAATTCCAACCAGTGGCCAACCGGTTAACATATTGTAAATTACCCTCGTTTGATTGCGGCTCAGCCATAAACGTGCTTTGTGAAAATTTATGTTGTAAAAATGTTTACTTATTTTGACAAGCGGCAATTTTTCTCCAATCAACCATTTTGAACGCTGAAGAATCGTTTGGAGTGCGCACAAGAAGTAAATCACCTTTGTCTACCCGTACCGTTAACCAAGTTGCTCTACTTTCACGAAAGGGAAATGTCGACTGTGGCATTTTTTCTAACTGCCAAAACACTCTCACCATACTTTCTCACATGTAGAGATACGGTTTGTTCCATTATTAGTTCTAAATATGCGACATTAAAATTGTAAATCTCAAGTGAGCAGTTAACGCTTGTTGCGTTATTTTTACGCGTGGAAAGCACATGCAGGTACTGTTGGTACATCTAAAATCCAAAATATGCTAAAACCAAGCAACAGCCAAAAAAAGTTACAAACGGATTGCTTGTGCACTTACAAGCACAGATATTTATTTAACACTCAAGATACTGTTAGCACCCATTTTAATGGTGTGTGTTGAGTTAGGCGTTTAGGCGTCAGGTTAAGTCAATTCTGGTTCAAGATACTTTGAGCCTTCCTTGCTTTTTTGTTTACGAAATTTGGCTTTCTCATAAATGGTACATAGTGTATCACGTGCCTCTGTTAAATTACTAAATACATTCTAATGAGGGATAACCCGCAAAAATTTTTGGCTGGCTATCTCTATGTGGATAAGTCGCACATTTTTTTGTTCACTTATCTCTATCATAAAATGCTTTCTTACTACTCAGCTCGTGACCACGTGCACAAAAAACTTTCCCGAACAACGTTTTGGGCAATGCAGGCATATGTTGAAAAGCATGAGCCTATTTTGTGGGCTCTTGAGAGATCACGTGGTTTTTTAGCCAAAATGTTGGTCTTTACACTTTACCTTGATCTGGTTGGTATTGGCATGTCTCACTTACGCCAAAAAACAAAAAATTGGATCAAAATAGGCAACAATTCTGTACAACACAATGTGTACAAAATTAGAGAAGTTCTTTATGCCTGGGCAAATACAGTGCTTGTGGTGGGTACAGCCAGCGACTGGACAGCGGCAGCAAGGAACGTTAAGAAACCGGAACTACTTCAGGGCTGAAACTCAACAAGGCATTTTTGGACAATGCCTAGGCATTTTCATCAAATAATGCCTTATTTTTTACAAAAATGCCTAGTTTTTGCCTCATTCAAAAAGGCAAATACAAGGCAATGCCTTATTTTTTGCTCCAAAAATGCCTTATATTTGATAAAAAATGCTTGCATCTGGTACACAAGATTGCAATGGTTTTGCCTGCATATTTTAAAGAATTATGCCTTCAAATTAGGGCATAACTCATGCATCAATGCCTTATTTTGAAGGCAAAAAGAAAGCATTGTCATAGTCTACAGTGCCTAATAAACCAGGGCATTTTCAGGTAATAACACAACTATTTATTTTATAATACAGTACACATACAATACACAAAACTCCTAAGTCCACATTTGAAAAAACCTTAAAGAAAATATGAGATGGTGTAGAAAAAAAAAAAAAAAAACTTACCTTGTAGTGTTAGAATTCCGCGGTCCTGGAAATATCGCGGAGTTCACTCCTACTACTATTGTAGGTGATATAGGGTGCTGCGGTTCGTTTGGCAGTGGTTTCGTCTAATTTCATGAATTAGTAAGAGCGCTAGATGCCTATCTATATAAAACGTCAGTAGGTGATGTGAAAAAAAAAGTGTAAAAGTTGTTTGACTGTTACTTACCTTAAACCACTTCCTTAATGTGATCAGTCCTATGATATAGTATAGGCAATGCCTTATATATCAATTAAAATACAAGGCATATATTGCTTAAAAAAATAAGGCATAATAAAGGCATAAAGTACTTGCAATACAAGGCATTACTTGATTTTATGCAATGCCAAAAAATGCAATACAAGGCATTACCTGATTTTATGCAATGCCAAAAGATGCCCAAAAATGCCTGGTATTAATGCCTTTTTGATGAAGGCATTGCCTTTTTGTAAAAATGCCTTATTTTATTGGGCATTGCCAAATGCAAATGCCTTGATTTTGCCATCTGATGCCAACAGTGGTAAATTTAAATCGGGGTTTTTAAGGGATTCCGTCTTAAAATCCTAAGGATTTATAAGCGGAAAATCTCTTCCTTTATTCCTATGGAATCCAGACGGAATTCCCTATGGAATCCGAATGGAATTCCTTAAAGAATCCGGACGGAATTCCTTAAGGATTAACAATGGAATTCCATAAGGATTAACAATGGAATTCCCAATGGATTTCTTATGAAATTCCAAACAAATTACCTCGAAATACTTTACAATATTTACATCAAGTCTTGTAGCACAAAATTCGTTTTATTTACCAATGATAATTTAGTTACAAAATGTAAATGTTCCACACGTTATCACGTACAGGTCAAACTCATCAAATCTTTTCAATCTTTGGCCAAGAATTTTATCACACCTGGTATCGCAATCATAAACTGCTAATAACGCATTCGTAGAAGCTAAAATAAGAAAAGAGTAGTTTTTTGATAAATTAAATGGAAATAACCTTCAAAAACAACGTACTTGAGATTAATGCCCTAAATGCGTGTCCTAGTGGTGTGTAAAGGCCTTTGAAATGCTTTAAAAGCCTCAAAACGGATTAGTAAGCGATATAGAAATGTCGCTGCTAACGAAAATCACCAAAATACTTATCTCACTTACTTTTTGATTTAACGTCTTTTCGTTGTATCCATTGGTTTTCTACACCAATAAAAGGGTGACAATGTGGTTTACTAAAAAAAAACTTGGTTAGGTAAGGCTTTGATAGTTGTCGAAATAATGAATTTTCACCAAAAATATTTTTCAAAGGAATTCTCACAAAATCCATACAGAATTTTGTTAAAAATCCCTATGGAATTCCATTAAAAATCCCAAAGGAATTCCCTACAAAATCCATACGGAATTCCATTAAAAATCCCTTCAAGTATTCCCGTTGATATGCTGCCAACATTTGCCAATATTGTTGTTTGGGATTTTTTTACAAATCCCAAGAAATTCCTTATTTTAATGGAATATAGCAGAAATCCCATCAAAAATCCTATTGAAAATTCAGATTGCTTAGGGATTTTTTCCACAATTCTGTTAAAATCCTTAAAAAACACAGAATTTAACAGGATTCCAAAGGAAAATCCCATTTTTAATTTACTACTGACTAAACTAGAAAGCGCCTGGTTCTCTTACGGTCGGGTCCTCGCTGTGGCTTATCTTATTAGATTAGTGCTGACTTTCCTGCAAATTTGTACATGTTGATAACAAGACTACAGTTAAGCTACAATTATGGGTAATTAAAAAGCAAATCACGTGTTGGGTTTTGACTTGAATTTGTAGGAACTTGCAGGTTTGTATTGAAACAAAAGTGTGCTGTTTAAACTGTGTTTGTAGGACAAGAGCGGTTTGTGGCTAACAGCAAAGTACGACATTACTCCAAATATGTCATTAGTAGTAAAATTGTTATTAGAAGTTATGCAACAATGCATTAGGAGCCATGGTGGTTTGTGATATAATAGATGAACAAAGTGTTGAAGCTGGGTTACAATGGCTAAAATTTCTTAAACACAACATTTTCCCTGGCACTAAGGATCCTATTCCTACCCTTATACTCCTAAAAAAAGTACAATAAACTATACTTCAGACAGTCACTGACAAGGTTAGCTAGACAAGATAGATGATTTTCGGCACTTTAGGGCAGAACATGGAATGAAGCACTTTTGTGAAGAACATGGATTCCTCACGTGGTTTGAAACATCAGCAAAGGAAATAATAGATATTGAAAAATCGTTTTTGTACATTGCTAAAGAAATACTCAACAAATTTGAACAAGTTGAACTGAAAAGAACTGAAGAAGGGCAGATACGCAAACAAAATACCAAAAACTCAAGTATTATGTTGTCTTTTTTTTAAAGGCTTTTTTCATACAGATGAAAAAAACTCCAAAGAAGTATGTAACTCTTTTCATTGCTTTACAATACCATTAACTTGTATATTTGAGAATGAACATGACGATATTGACAGTACATCATCAACAGAAGCCGAAGGCGATCCTAACAATACATCTGTGGTACAGTAAACAGTGACAAACCATTAATTGGCGATACAAATACCAAGGAGAGTGTCGAGTTGGATCAAACTCAACAACATGCTCACATTAATTCCAACAAGGAAATCAAACCACATACAACCAATGCACCTGTACTCAACAAAGGTACGGTAGGTAAGAACGACTGTGATTACATGAAAAAGATAGAGCGTGCAGAGGTGAAAGAAGATCCAAAAGAGAAGTACTTGTCAAAAGCGCTTGTTGATCCCAATCGTGAATACACCAAGTTTGGAGATGATCTTGAGCATATTGACATCATTCAAGATGCTCTCGATTTACTGCAAAATCATCAAGAAAACAAGGTATTGTTAGTGAGAATCTACAGCAATTTGACTTGGCCATTTAGTCTGATCCGCCATACAACAATGATTACCAAAATATTGATTCTTTCTCACCTGTGATTGATGCTGCAGCATCTACAAATTCATGGATAGACAAAAATAGTTACATCAAAGAAACTAAGGTATACACCACATCAATTATCAATTAACTATTACTACCTAGATAACGTTCAGTCCTCCTTCAACGAGATCAACATACCAACAACCCAACAAAGACCTTGATTGGAAAGAAAGACTTGTCAAGGTGGGAATTGCATATGAAAGAGCACAGGAACTTGGATCATTGATGAATGACGCAACTGTAAAAGTAAGTGATATTGTTGGGCACGTTTTAGAAGAGCTTGGATTTAATGTGGTTGAACGTATTAAAGTCATGAAAGCAAAGAAAATCAACATCCTTTGATAATCCAAACTAAAAGATTGGAGTAGAGAACATGGATCACTAGGATGAGACTCAACTATCCTGAGACCACAAACTGATACATTAAAGCTTCTGTCAAATAAAGTCACTGTTTTTTTTATTTAAGGGGGCACGCTGAGATGTGCAGAAATTGTTCAAATCGGCTCAAATTTTCGGGCCTATATCTTTGACATGAGGGCTTTTGAAAAACCCAACTTTTAGCGTGTGCCTTTTTGTGACGTTTTTTTGTTGCAAAAGTTTTTTTTTTTCAAAAAACGACTGCATTTTTTCAATCTTTCTGTTTAAAAGCACATTTGTTCAAAACTACGTTACCCATAGCATCTACACACGTAGTACATGCTATGGGTACACTTTCAATAAGAAGTCTCAATTTGAAAGCAAAAAAAAATAACGAATTTGCTCTACACCACCTAAAATGCGTCTCCAAGTGGTGCAATAGCGGAAGAATAGCTTTAAAAGTTGTTTCAAATCCGTGTAATTAAGGTCAAAAAGTTGAGAAAAAAAATGAAATTTCGGGCTTTGAACTCAAGTAATCAATCTACGCAGTTCGCTATCCTATTTTTTCAGCGTTTTACGCGATTTTAGATGGGTTTCAAGCCCGAAGATGCCCGTGGGGCTAAGGTCATTCCATTCTCAGCGTCCCCCCTTAACATCTTAGCATTCACTCCTTATTCTGCACAAAAAAGATACTTTAGGGCTCGAAATTTGGGGAAACCCAAATATGTAGAACTTTGTCAAAAAAAAGTCGAAAATTCGGCACACTAATTATCCTATAGTATGCCATAGGAACTATTTAGAAAGCCCCCCTTTCAGGGGTGGTTTGGGGGCAGAGCCTAGCGGCGACTGAGCGCCATAACCCAGTTGTCTCCCTTTGTGGCGAACAGTTCAATATCACTTTGACATTTTTTCGACTTTTTTTTCAACATTTTAGTACACACTGAAATTTGTTGCAAACAGTAATCTCCTGGGAGTAGAGGCGGTTGTGGTTTTGTCCCAGCTTACCAGGCTACAATAAATTGTAACTGGCTAAACATTGGTCACGGCAATTCAAGAAAGAAAATTACTGGAAACTACAAATTAACCCCACAGCTTATCTTCAAAAAGCAAAAAAGCAACGCATAGCGAACTCTGTAACAAAACTAAAATAGAAATACAACCAATCAATTATGATGTCACCAATTCATTCTTGGACGAGTTAAACTACGATATCTCCATGCGCTGAATAGTCGCCAGTCTTAGTAATTGGTCTAAAACTTGTCTAAACCTGCTCTCCACACCCAGGCGACTATGTTAACTGGTTCATAGCGCTCCTATTTTCGTACACAATCTTATACAAATTTGAGCAGCATCCGCAGCGTTTTTTTCGTGTTCACAGAAACCATATTTTATTTTCGGACAATGTTACACGTCCAACACACTTTCCATATTGGGTACCCATGTACAAAGGGCTCCAACGAGTATGTAAATATACAATTACACTTAAAACAATACATAAATACACCCATCTTCGGCATCATCTTAATTAGCGTGTCAAAATTGCTTTTTTAGTAGCCATAAAAATAGTGCCTTGTAAAAGCCTTGGAGCTTCTTTGGATGCAGTAGGCGTCTTTGGTGTAGTTTATTTAGTTGAAGCCAAGCATTAGTTGTAGATGCATCTGTACAAGGTACCTCAACAGTTGATGAAGCACTTGAAGGTATTGCCTCCGTAAATAAAGTTAGTTCTAGAAAGTAAAGTAGGAAGTACCATTTATTGAGCCTTTGTAGTCGGAGATTTAGTAGGAGCTTCAGTTGTAGGAGCATCTGTAATTGGTGCTACTGTGGTTGGTGCATCTGTTGTTGGAGCTTCGGTTGTTGGTTCTAATACTGTTAAGTTGAAAAAGATGATAGTAATGTCCAATTAATCACTCAAGTTCATTGTAGTTGAGGCTTCTGTTGTAAGAGCTACTATAGTTGGTGCTCACTTGTAGGAGCTTCAGTTGTTGGAGCCTCTGTGTTCGGTGCCTCTGTTGTTGGCACAGCAGTTGTAGGAACCTCTGTGGTTGGAGCCTCAGTTGTAGGCGATTCTGTAGTTGGTGCATCTACAAAGAAAGTTAGTTGCTTTAGAAAGTAAAATACAAAGTACCACTTGTTGGTGCTACAGTTGTAGGTGCTTCAGTAGTTGGAGCTTCAGTTGTAGGCACATCTGTTGAAGGTGGTTCAGTTGTTGGAGCCTCAGTAGTTGGCGATTCGGTGGTTGGAGCATCTGTAGTTGGTGCTACGGTTGTTGGTGCTTCAGTAATAGGTGCATCTGTGGTTGGAGCTTCAGTTGTTGGCACTTCAGTTGTTGGTGCTACAGTTGTAGGAGCCTCTGTAGTTGGTGCTTCAGTCGTTGGAGGTTCCGTAGTTGGAGCTTCAGTAGTTGGAGTATCAGTAGTTGGAGCTTCGGTAGTAGGTGTTTCAGTTGTAGGAGCATCAGTAGTTGGAGCTTCAGTCGTTGGAGGTTCCGTAGTTGGAGCTTCAGTAGTTGGAGTATCAGTAGTTGGAGCTTCAGTTGTTGGTGCTGTAGTTGTTGGTGATTCTGTGGTAGGCGCTTCAGTTGTGGGAGCATCTGTAGTTGGTGCATCCACAAAGAAAGTTAGTTGCTTTAGAAAGTAAAATACAAAGTACCAGTTGTTGGTGCTTCAGTTGTTGGTGCTTCAGTCGTTGGCGCTACAGTTGTAGGAGCCTCCGTTGTTGGCGCATTAGTTGTAGGAGCCTCTGTAGTTGGAGCTGTAGTTGTCGGAGCTTCAGTGGTAGGAGCCTCTGTTGTAGGAGCATCAGTTGTAGGTGCATTAGTTGTTGGTGCAGCAGTAGTTGGTGCTTCAGTTGTAGGAGCATCCGTAGTTGGAGCTTCAGTTGTTGGCACTTCAGTTGTTGGTGCTACAGTTGTAGGAGCCTCTGTAGTTGGTGCTTCAGTATTTGGAGCGTCAGTAGTAGGTGTTTCAGTTGTAAGAGCATCAGTAGTTGGAGTATCAGTTGTTGGTGCTTCAGTTGTAGGAGCCTCTGTAGTTGGAGCGTCAGTTGTAGGAGCTTCAGTTGTTGGTGTTGCTGTTGTAGGAGTAGCTGTAGTTGGTGACTCTGTTGTTGGTGCATCAGTTGTAGGCGTTTCTGTAGTAGGGGCTTCAGTAGTTGGGGCTTTGGTTGTTGGCGCAACAGTTGTTGGGGCTTCTGTTGTTGGAGCTGCTGTAGGTGCTACAGTTGTTGGTGCTTCAGTTGTTGGTGCCTCAGTGGTTGGTGCTTCTGTAGTTGGAACCTCTGTAGTTGGAGCTTCAGTGGTTGGCGCTTCAGTTGTTGGTGCTTCTGTGGTTGGTGCCTCCGTTGTTGGTGGTTCTGTCGTAGGCGCTTCAGTTGTAGGAGCATCTACAAAGAAAGTTAGTTGCTTTAGAAAGTAAAATACAAAGTACCACTTGTTGGTGCTACAGTTGTAGGTGCTTCTGTAGTTGGAGCCTCAGTCGTTGGTGCTTCTGTTGTTGGAGCTTCAGTTGTTGGGCTTCTGTTGTTGGAGCATCTGTCATTGGTGCATCAGTTGTTGGTGCATCTGTAGTAGGCGCTACAGTGGTTGGAGCCTCAGTTGTTGGTGCCTCAGTTGTAGGTGCATCTGTGGTTGGAGCTTCAGTCGTAGGAGCTATTGTAGTTGGTGCCTCAGTCGTGGGAACCTCCGTAGTAGGCGCCAATGTAGTAGGTGCTACAGTTGTAGGAGCTTCAGTGGTAGGCACTACAGTTGTAGGTGCTTCAGTTGTTGGTGTGTCAGTTGTTGGTGCCTCTGTCGTTGGTGCCAATGTTGTTGGTGCCTCAGTAGTTGGCGCCAGTGTTGTTGGAACCTCTGTAGTTGGTGCTTCTGTCGTTGGAGCTTTGGTTGTAGGTGCATCCGTGGTAGGAGCAGCAGTAGTTGGAGCTTCAGTCGTTGGGGCTTCGGTTGTTGGTGCATCCGTTGTTGGTGCCTCAGTGGTGCCTCAGTTGTAGGTGCTTCTGTCAGTAGTAGGTGCTACAGTTGTAGGGGTTGCAGTGGTAGGAGCCTCAGTTGTAGGAGCCTCAGTAGTAGGCGCTGCAGTTGTAGGAGCATCCCTTGTTGGCGCATCAGTGGTAGGGGTTGCAGTTGTTGGCGCTTCTGTGCTTGGTGCTTGTGTAGTTGGTGCATCTATTACTGTTAGATGGAAAGATAACAAGTACCAGTTGTTGGTGCCTCAGTAGTTGGAGTTTCATTTGTAGGTGCTTCTGTAGTTGGTGGAGGCGTCATTGGTGGCATTGTAGTTGGATGCTGTGTTGTTGGCGCTTCTGTTGTTGGCGCAGCAGTTGTAGGAACCTCTGTGGTTGGAGCCTCCGTTGTTGGCGCTACAGTTGTAGGTGCTTCTGTAGTTGGAGCCTCAGTCGTTGGTGCTTCTGTAGTTGGTGCTTCTGTAGTTGGTGGAGATGTCATTGGTGGCATTGTAGTTGGATGCTGTGTTGTTAGTGCCTCGGTAGTTGGAGGTTCCGTAGTAGGTGCCTCTGTAGTAGGAGCCTCAGTTGTTGGTGCTTCTGTCGTTGGCGCTTCAGTTGTTGGAGCCTCAGTAGTTGGTGCTTCTGTTGTTGGCACCACTGTTGTTGGTGCTTCAGTTGTTGGAGCATCTGTTGTAGGTGCAGCTGTTGTAGGTGCATCTGTAGTTGGTGCTATTGTAGTCTATCACTGTTAGGAGAAAGGTAAAAATTATATCGATCGAGTACCAGTTGTAGGAGCCTCAGTTGTTGGTGCTTCGGTGGTAGGCGCATCTGTAGTTGGTGCTTCAGGTGTTGGTGCCTCTGTAGTAGGCGCTACAGTGGTTAGAACCTCTGTTGTTGGTGCCTCCGTCGTTGGAGCTTCAGTGGTAGGAGCCTCTGTCGTTGGAGCTTCGGTTGTAGGCGCATCCGTGGTAGGTGCATCTTTAGTTGGAGCCTCTGTTGTAGGGCTTCTGTAGTAGGCGCTACAGTTGTAGGAGCCTCAGTCGTTGGGGCTTCGGTGCATCTGTAGTAGGTGTTACTGTGGTTGGTGCAGCTTTTGTTGGCCCCTTGGTTGTTGGAGTGCCAGTAGTTGGCGCTTTTGCTGTAGCCTCTGCTGTCAGTGCATCAGTGGTTGGAGCATCTATAGTTTATTGTCTCAGTCGTTGGTGCATCTGTAGTAGGTGCCACGGTGGTAGGAGCATCAGTTATAGGGGCCTTTGTGGTTGGTGCTTTTGTTGTTGGAGCTTCAGTCGTAGGTACATTGGTGGTAGGAGCTGGGTTTTGGTGATAGGAGCATCTGTAGTTGAAGCTGTTGTTAGCAGTTCTATTGTTGGAGTACTTGCAGTAGGAGCATCAGTTGTTGGTGTGGCTGTGGTAGGGGATGCAGTTGTAGGTGTAGTTGGCGCATCTATCACAGTTAGAAAGAAAGCTAAAAAATATCAAGCAAGTACCAGTTAGGTGCATCTGTTGTTGTGTGCAGCAATAGTTGGAGCATCCGTTGTTGGTGCAACAGTTGGCTGTGAAGCAGTGGTTGATGAGCTTGTAGAAGGTGTTTCTGTGACAGAAGTTAAGACAACGTATCATCAACAGTAATCCTTCTGTCTTGAACCTTCTTTTGTTGGCCTTTGTACTTGGTGCCTAAGTTTTAACAGTGTACGTTGTACAACAAGCCTTGGAAGTTTAGTTGGCCCTTTTATAGTTGTAGCTATAGGTGTTTCAGATATTGGAAATTTGTTTGCCAATGAGCAGTGTCTTTTTAACAGCTTACAAGATAACTTTTTGTTAAAACCTATTGTTGGTCAGAAAAACAAGATGTGAGGTTTAAAAAATAGATTACTTACCTACACATTCCCACACAAAACACCTACGAGAACCCTTTTTGTGTTTACTGTTGCTTCAAGAAGCCACTTGTGATTGCCATTTTTGTTTCTTTCTGCTTCTGTCGCTGTTTGTTTGTTCAATATTTGAACAATTTGAACACCTGCATTTGGCCCATATTCCACAGCAATTCCATTTGATTTTGGGAAGTAAATGCCAACTCAACACTATTGCCAGACACATCTGATTGAATACTCCCGCCACTATCAGCGTCACTATTTCAACAACAAAATGGTTAAAGTGTACGTACCTTTACTTTTCCTAAAGAACCATCCTTATTTGCCTCTAGACTAAGTGTCCCAGACATATAAAAGTCACCAGTAACAATAACTACTGAAGAAAACACATTCATATCCCTTAACAAGCACGTCAACAACAGTACTGGCATTAAGTTTTTTAGCTGTTCTTTGTTTTTACGTACTGAACCACTGCGGATCCATTAACTATCCAATTGCTTCCATCACAAAAAAACGTTAACAACGTGCCTTAAAGAGTCAATATTCTTGTGTTTGCAGTAAAGCATTATGTACCTTCAGGTTTGCACCCACAATCATCGTTGAAGTATACACTATTCAAGATATCAGACAAAATAACAGTAAGTAAAAATAGTACCAATTATGTGGAGACTCGGGATCTAAGCTGTATTTGAGTGTTCAATAAATAATTTAAATAAATATTACTACATACCAACAACTTGTAACCCAATGTTGTTTGTATTACACAATATTTCAGGACAACTTAGGCCGTCATTTTTACCCCACCCTCTATAAACACTACTGCAATCCTTTGTTAAAACCTCTAACAATGAGATATACTAAACAATACAATGAGTACTTTAGTGCAACATCTACATACCTCCAACAACATTGCTCAAACCAGATCCTTGCACATCGATGTCTATTACAAGAGTTAATTCTGTACTTCGTGCTCATATACTCACCAACAAAAAACATATCTTTTATGTCTATCAGCGAGTCTTCACTTATCAAATAGTCAAAGCTAGTTCGATTTCTCACGTTGAACGAAGCCAGCCCCACAACCCATGCCACATTCACAGATTGTACACCACCATTTACTGTTAGTTGGCTAAAGAAAAAAGTAAGAAAAGAAATCCTGAAGGACACTACAAATCTCACTCGGAAATAGCTATCGTTGAGGTGTTATCACCAACACCAATAACGTTGCAGTCTGAAAAAGTTACTTCGTTTGTATTGTTAATAGAGACATCAGAATTTTCAAGAGAAATGCAAGCTTCATTAACTCGACCGTTCACTTCCATTGTATAGATGTCTTCTAAAATCATTGGACTATCTATGAGTTCGAATCCCTTGG
Source organism: Trichosphaerium sp. ATCC 40318 (assembly GCA_038496445.1). Lineage (NCBI taxonomy): Eukaryota > Discosea > Flabellinia > Trichosidae > Trichosphaerium > Trichosphaerium sp. ATCC 40318. The sequence goes on along the minus strand of JALMLS010000460.1, from coordinate 31,700 downwards.
TGACAATAGAAATATCTAAGATGTGTCAGTAATATGTTTCAAGATCAGACTTACTAAACCCAGCCTTTACAAAGCAATTAGTCAGATGAAAATATTCCAAAATGCTCTCCCCGTCAAACTCAATCCTGCTGTTTACACCAACAATAGTACTGGTATCGCCTAACTCTGTAAAACTACTAGCTTTGGTAGTATTCTTTTTAGCATACCAACATGTGATCCAGCATAAAAGAGACTAGAATCAAGTATAGTTACCTTTATTTGTGTCAGTGAAATTAAGAAAGTAGTGGACGTACTGCTCCTCCCATATCGAATACAGATCCTTCAAAAGTTACTTCGCTGTTGCCTTGGGCATTTATTGCGTAGGTAGTGCCAACCTATTTGGATTAGACAAGGAGTTATAGATGAAATAGTACATCACTGAACACTTCTGGTAAACCATAAAATGTAGTGTCTGCATTGACTGTCACTCTTGCTGAATCTATTTATCGTAAGTTGAATAAAGTTAAAGTACAGGGTTTGCCTGCTAAGATGAAATGATCAACCGGTGCAGCGCCTAGGAATGAACAGTTTGTAATCTCCAAGTGACTAAAAACAACCATTACACAACTCATTTCATGTTAATTATTTCGCACGTGTTGGATACTATAATAAAGGCATCCGTATTGCCAATAGAAGGTTTGAATAGTACATCCGAAAAGTAGAGATTACAATTAGAGCGAAAATCAAAAAGTGCTACAAGTATTAACAGTTTTGAAGAATGTTCTCTTAACGAAAAACACAAAAGTTTCACGCACGCGTATGGGTGATATTAGCTACAACGAGGCCCGAAAACAGTACAAAATCGCATTCATCACCTAAATACAAATTAGTACGATCAACTAAACACGATTTAACGCTACATGGCCCTAGTAATAGACGGCTGTAAACAAAAACACAGGTGCATACTTTGATCCAATGTTGTAACGAATGATAATGTTTTGACTTTGGTTTTTAGCAAAAACTTCTTGTAGAGCTCTATCGATTGTTTTACAGTGCTGGGTGCTGTTTGAGCACGTGTTAATATCATCTCCTGTTTCTTCCACATATCAGCGTCACTGAAGATATAGTCACTGTTTGATGTTAGTAAGCAATGGAACAACATTTACATACCTGAAACTGTCACTTTCACTTATCAGGTCAATTTGTATTACTTGCCTCTCTGGGCGCAATTTGTACGGTTCTTTACATGATACAGTGTGTTGTGATCCTCTGTAGACAACCACCTGTATTTTCCACATATTATTGTGGGCCCTAGAGGCATTCCCTTTCAATGTGTTAGTTAAAGGCTTTGAATATAGCGTACAAGGATTAGATTCCATGTCATACAATCAATAAACCACCAAGTTCCATTGTTATTCACATATGTAGTGAAATGTGGATGCGGTTTAGGCTGCCACATCAAAATGTAAGCTGCCTCCCAAGTTCTGCTTATGTAAGTGCAAACGCTAACTGTCTTTACATACCTTCCATGGAGTTTAAAGTCTTAGGTAATTTGGCCATGTCCTGAACAACATTGCGATTTGGATACACTGTAATCAAAGCCGGTAATGTCACACTCTTTATCAAATTAGGTTGTTTTCAAAATAATATAAAGTTACATACCTCAACAGCCTTAAACCCTCCCTCACTGCAAGTCCGACAGTTGTTTGAAACTGAAAGACGTTTATTCAGCCAGTTGCATATTTTTGCTTCAATATCTTGCTCTCCAAAAATGCACAACTGATGCGACACTCTGTAATCTGGATGTGTCAGAAGCACAGATGGCAATAGTTTATTATGCTCACCTTCACATTTGCAACCGCTGTTATAGTTAGAAAATGCATGAAATGAAACACAAACACTTCTAACATAGCTGTGAATTTCACGGACACTAAAATCAGGGCTATATTTTCCACAGCGATGCTCCTCATAATTATGTTCTATTTCCTTCCTCCTCTTTGGATATTTTGTGTAGCAATGCTGTAAAAACAACTGAATAAATGTGTTTCTACTTCCATCTATGTTGTTAGATGTGAGTACTGTCGGGTTGTTGGGAATCACCTAAACTGTCTTAGTACTTGTGTATAGAACAACACATACGCAAATATCACTAACAGACTGTAAACCAGTGAAAACAGCATCCCAGGGACAGCTGTGATTATTCCAACATGCGTGGGGTTTCAAGTTTCCTACAACTACATTATGTTTGGGTTCCTTCAAACAGAAAATCACGTGATTGAAATTGAAGAAAAAAAAAGAGTTCTAGCCACGACAAGAGCTAGTTTTGCTGCGCACAGATATCAAATCTACACTACGCACACCATTTGTGTATGCTTCTTCTATTTAACCTGTGTTGGGCGAAAAAACTATCGCAAATAAATACAACAGCGCTATTAACGCCTGGTAGGTGCTTTTAAAGCAGGTTGAGGCTGTACTTAATTATTGCTGTATTAAAACATACCGTAAGTATCGTAGCGTGCGCTCATTGCCAAAGATGTAATAATTACTCGTTCGCGTGGAGAATTATGTTATTTACTCTACAGTGCACAAAAAAAATATGAGTTTTCGGACTTTTACAGAAAACCCTACAACACAATGTGGCCATCTGTTTACCCTCAAACCGTCCTGTATAGCATCACATTGTGTAAAAATATTCATTGAGACAGTGTGGGGCTCATAAAAAGGACTTGTAGCCTATTCAGTGCACAGAGATATCTATCAATGTGTAGAATCCATACCGACTTGCGCACGTGATAAACTACAAGAAATCGCATTTCTTCAGATACTCAATCCTGAGCCTGAAGCATACCTAAAGCTACTCCAAGTGATAAGACGAAGCAACTACAAAGTCTTTTGCACCAACAAGAGCCTCAACAATTTTAAGTCGTTTCAATCTCTGTACGAAGGTCTTTCATCGCCTGATGCGTCAACTATGGGTATGAATCCAATTACCGAGTTCCTTAAACCAGCTTTCGCGGCAGAAGCGTGGACTTGGCCAAAATCTATTTATTGTAGCACGTGTTTCGATGCTGTTGACACACGCTTTCGCCCTGGTATTCATCTCACGATAGCTGCTGCACGTGCACATGATAAAAATGTTTGTAGTAGACATATTAACCATAAAGAAGCGTTTACTCCCCTTGTATGCGCGATATGTAGCCTGGGGAATGCTGTATTCGCGTGGGAAGGAAAACAATACTGTGCTAGATGTATGGCAAAAAGTACAGTTCGTTCATTGAAGTATATCATACATCATCAGGTTGTCTATGATACAATACGTAGAGATATTGTCCCATGTATCAGTGACATGAAAAAAGATGATGCACGGCTTGCTGTGGACCATTTAGATGACGAAACACAAGAGAAACTGGCTGATCCTAATAGTTTTGTATTCTGTATTCAACAGGTGAACGCAGATGTATTTTTCCATGAGGGCTTTGATTGTGGTTGCCTTTGGATTCTCGGATGGGATGTGTAAACGGTTCTGGAAAAATCAATCTTTAATAAAGCTTTTTTCTCTAACAGTTTAAGGTCACTACTCTAATTTTAACTGCATCAAGCAAAGAGTTCAGATGTAGTAGATTTTCTTCTTTGTGATAAGGTTATTATTGCTCTTTCCACGTTGACATATTGTCAACACTTACAGCCTAATCAATTGCTTAAAATGTTTATAGCGTTATTTATTATACAGTATATAGTATTATCCCAAGCAATTTGGAAGAGTATTTAATCCCATCCAAGGATCCATAGGCAACAACATCTAAAGGTTAACAGTTATACAAGTTTCATGTACCTTCTGAATGTAAAACACAAAGCTGCTAGGATCTGCGACTTTTGCTTTCGTTTCATCATCCAAATGTTCTACAATGAGCTTTGAGTTATCCTTATCAATAGCATGTACCCCGGGTACATTTCATTTGACATCTTCCTTGCCCTCATCCTTGTCAAAAACCTTGTGTACAAGCAGCTAATCCTTTATTTTTCTTTTCGTGCAATATCTTGTTTAGTGTTCTGGTAGGATGTGTTGATCTCTTAAAATAAGTTGTACAGTCCAAAAACACTTACCTATTGCTTAAAGCAGGTTTTTCCATATGTAGTTGAGAAATACCTTTATGTCATTCAAGTTTTAAGCCATAGTGACTTTTAACACAATCCACTTTCTGCCTCTGACGGATTTGACAGCTCTTTCAGAAGTTGCAAATCTCGTATTTTTAAGTGTAATCTACCCTCACGACTGCCTAGCGAACCCACCGTTTCAAACCCACGTGATTTAACAAACCAAGACTGACTTTTTTTTATTTGAAAATAAATTGACAAAGAAAATAGTAGTAAAAACCTGAGAGAGACAATAATGCAACTGAATATAAGCCACCCCGCTACAGCCAACAAAAGTACGTTCGTACATACAAAACATGAAAATCTAGCCGATTTTCTTCGCCAACTACTTTTGACTACATGCCATATCACGTGGCTCACAGAAACAACGTTTTTAACTACGCTAGGCGTTTGCTCTAAAACATAGCGATTGAGAAGTTTTTTACCTTTTTCACGCTTTTTTGCCAGCTGATGTAGGTTTAGTATTCAGCAGAAAATACAATGCTGTTTGGAGAAAAGAAAGCTATCAAAAGTAGAGTGGCGCTCATTGGTTCGCTTTTTACCCTTTTTCTTACTTACTTACAGTGTTTAGGGAGCGCTAACGCTGGTAAAACTAAAGTTTTTAGACGATTTTCACAAAAAACATACTCAGGTGACCCAGAAGTATGACCGTTTAACTTTTTTCTGTCGCTCATTAGTATTTAAGCGAGGCATTCACTTTGTTTCACGACGAGTTGAATTGTATGAAGCTAGTGTTACACTACAAATATGGGCAAGTATTGTTGTCAAAATGTTGCGCAGGTTTTTGTTTTCTGGGTCAAAAGTCAACGCTATGATTAACTTGAATGATAAGTGCATATAAAAATATGCTAACGTATTATAGGATATTCCGCAGAAATCATATAACCAGCCCTATTCTCGAAGAGCTTCAGGGATCATGATTTTTGTTGATATCTGCGCTGATCCAACTTTTACAAATGTATTACAATTCCATGAAGAAATCAAAAACTGTCACTTCCCAGGGACTCAAGACCCTGTCCTTACTATTCTCATCCTAACAAAGGTGCCAGTTGATTTTGGTTAACTCTTAGAAATTGACAAGTGTAGATGGACAAAGAAGATTACACTCGTTGCAGGAAAAGTAATGATGAACTAGATAGCTTTTGTGAAGAACATGGATTCCTCACATGGTTTGACACATCAGCAAAGGACAATATTAACATTGAAGAACCGTTTTTGTTTATGGCCAAAGAAATAGCCCGAAAAGAAAAGGATATTGAAGAAAAAAGAAAATTGGAGCATGTTGAAAAACCACGTAGATCTTTTTTAGTCGTATTTTTCGAAAGAAAATAACTAAGAAAGCACCCAACCAAACACCAGCAATCAATACAGATGACGTAAATAAGAAAGAAAATACTGCAATGACACCAGCAAGCATTAAATACGATGAAAATAAGATTGACAATAAGAAAAAGATAGATGCAGAGTTGAAAGAAGATCCAGAAGAGAAGTACTTATCCAAATTTGTTGATCCCAATTGTGAATACACCAAGTTTGGAGATGATCCTGAGCATATTGATATCATTCAAGATGCTCTTGAAGCCCTTGAAATACAGAACCATCGAACAGGCCACATTAACAAAGTAACGTTTTTAAAAGAATTATGTCTTATGTAATTGATGATCATTTAGTCTGAACCAAATAATATTGAATTGTTTATTGAACATCTACGTTTGAATGAGGTACATTTTATTTAAACTAATTGTGTTAAGAATAATTCTAACAACAGAACAACTCTTTTAATATTGGCACTCTATCTATGGTGGATAATGCCGTTTCTACAAATTCATGGATAGACAAAGACAGTTCCATGAATGAAACAAAGGTAGCTACTCCACATTAGTTGCCAATTAAATATTAATATTACTTTAGCCGACATTCAGTTCTCCTTCAACGGCTTCAACATACCAACAGCCCAACAATGCACTTAATTGGAAAGAAAGACTTGCCAGTTGGGTATTGAATGTGAAGGAGCACAAGAACTTGGATCATTGATGCTATTATTAAAGTGACTAGTTCACTAGTAGCATTTTAGATGCCCTGTTTTAAAAGTGTTACATAGTGTAGAGCAAGAGTTTACAAATTATAGATAGTCTTAGAAAAGCGAACAAGAGCTTTGCTATTTGGTTACATGGTGTAGAAACTCTGTGTTTTGCAAGGATTTGACTGAAATACCACTATTTTATTTTAACATTATGCTACTTTATAATAGATACTCCTAATTCGTTGTACACATGTGGCTATATGAGTTTACCCTATTATCAAGTAGCATTATTTCTAGTCAAATCCTAAAGTCTCATTGAATACCTTGAAACTTGTTCATCTAGTGAAGCACTACTTGATTCTATGTGAAGTCACATACTCGTACTAATCAGCTTCTAAAGCTTGAATAGCATACAATTAAAGTCATCTAGTGGCTGTTGTTAGCCTTCGCCAACAAGAACTAATTTGAAAAAGTCAAAAATAATCTCAATTCTACCACCCCACTCACCTTGCACCATGTGCACAGACACACTGTTGGTTGGTTACAAACGTGATCTTAGAGTACTTATAAGAATAATGGTGATCTTCTGTTTTGTGTTGTTACTAAAATATATCTTTATTTTTGGTACATAAAACGTGCTACACTCATTTTTAAACGTGTCATCAATGGGTAAAGTACTGTGAAACTTGGAAGTTGGTCGTAAGTTATAACGTTGTAACTTAATAATGCTGGCCGTCCATATATACCTGTCTCTTAAAATTAGGTGTTTACTTAGTCACCAAAGGCAAGTTATAGTATTGGTCTTGGATGCAACGTATCCCAAGTGCTTCAACAGCCTTTGCCGTAATTGAAGTCTTATAATGAAGTTCAATGCACTTTAGAGACTTTAAGTGCTTCAAGCAAGAGTTTGTAATGCTTGTGCAATTCCATAAATTGAGTTGTTCAAGACTAACCAAATGCTTTATACCTTCGTCTGTTATCTCATAACAAAAGCTCATATCTAAGTGCTTGACATTTATTAAAGATTTGATCCCAACGTCTGTTATTCTCCCTCCAGCTGCTATGTGTACACTATGAACATTGCCAAGATGTTTGAGCCATGAATCTTCCGGATCTCGTATTGTAATGCTGTGAACATCTTTAAGTGCCTCTATTCCTTCCGCAGTAATATCAATACAACCATATAGGGAAATTGTATGTACACCTTTCAGTGCTTTTAACGAAACATCCGTCACTTATGTGTTGTCCAAGTTAATTTCACGAATATACTGACTTCCTTGTACTAATGCAAGGATACCTTCATCAGTTATTTTTGATTCACGTAGATTTATAGCTTGAACTCCAGAAAGACAAGCCATGTCATCCTTTGATAGTTGCGAGAATTTACAATTAATTTTAGTATTTTTAAGAAGAGGACTGCCCTTGAGAACAAGGCAATCCGCTGGCGATTTCACACGGATAACAACAAAGCCGATATTTTGTCTAACAATGTCGTTAAACACGTGCGATACAGCAGATGCTGTAATACGCTGTTTTTTGTTTAAATAGCGTAGAATATGCGTTAATGTCTCAGCTAGTAGCTTTTGTAGTGATAACACTTGATTCATCGTAGAGGTACAGACAATAAAAAAAAATACCACGCGACTTAGAGCCATTAAGTCATTGTAAGCCGCTAGATTATCGCCTGGTGCAATACAATGTTTTGAAGGTTTTATGACACATGTCTTACACATGATTGTATTCACTTGTTTTAAAGTGTTTGTTTTGCTGCATAAAAACAGGCAACCTAAATCGAAATAACTCTATTCTAACAACACTATTAGTGCTGGATGCTTTTTGAAGATTTGCATCCCTACCCCTTTGGTTCTTTTTCTTGTGCGCTTTTTGTTGGATCAATCCATGCGCTAAGAAGACTAATCCAAAAGTTAAAACAATTCAAGAAAAAGAAAAAGTAACAGCAATAACAATTTTTCTTTTATTTGTACGTACTAAACAACAGTTGCATTAAAGTAGCATATTTTTCTTGGCTTTGATGATTGTGATACGTTCCATTGCATTGAATCCCAACGCTTCTAAAATACTACCAGTAATATCAGTCAGCTTGATGACAGCTTCATTCATCAATGATCCAAGTTCCTGTGCTCTTTCATATGCAACGCCTACCTTGACAAGTCTTTCTTTCCAATCAAGTTCATTGTTAGGCTGTTGGTACGTTGAAGTTGTTGAAGGAGGACTGAATGTTGCCTAAATAAATGACATAGATACGTAATAAGTAATTGAAGTTGGGCTACCTTTGTTTCATTCACGGAACTATCTTTGTCTATCCATGAATTTGTAGATACTGCATCTATGATGGACGAATAACTTTTATCTTTTATCAAATTTTGATGATTTTCTTGCACTAGAAAGTCATTGGTATTTGGTTCAGTTGACTAAACAGTACATAAGATACTACATAAATCTTTCTAACGCATACCTCATTACTTTGGTCTTTTTGGTGTTGCTGTATTTCAAACGCTTCAAGAGCGTCTTGAATAATATCAAGATGGTCAGGATCATCTCCAAACTTGGTGTAATCGCGATTGGGATCTACAAGCGCTTTTGACAAGTACTTCTCTTTTGGATCTTCTTTCAACTCTGCACGCTCTATCTTTTTTGCGTTGGCCTTCTTATCTCTGTTGTCGTCTGTACTGATTACTGGTGTCACTGTGGAATTTTGCTTCACTGATCTTCGACTTGTAACAGCGGCAGGTTGGCGTTGATACGACTCCTTGTAGGTCTGTTGCGCCTTGGTGGTATTTTGTATGATTGAGGGTTTTTTGGGGAGAGCATGTGGCCTATATTTATCCAAACTGAGTGTTTGCTTTGTATTATCATCATATACAAGCCTTTTTGTCTGATTTCCTTCTTTCTGTCGAAAAATACGGCTCCAAAATGGTACATGTGTTGGTCTTTCAGCAATTGTTATCGGAAGCTTCATGGCAGGTGTATGTGAACTCATGACATTCTCTTCTCTTTTTAGTATTTCTTTGGCCATATACATGAAGGATTCTAAAACATTATAATCGTCCTTTGCTGATGTTTCAAACCACGTGAGGAATCCATGTTCTTCACAAAAGTTATCCATTTCATCATCACTCTTTTTGAAATCCTGGTAGCGTTTCAAGTCACACTATTCTGCTTGTCAGCATTCTGTTGAAAGAGTATTGATTGAAGTACCTTGGTTAAAATAAGAAGAGTAGGAACAGGATCTTGAGTGCCAGGGAATAGAACATTGCTTATTTCTTTGCACCATAGGATTGGGTGTTTAAGACTTGGATCATCAATAATGTCAACAAAAATCATGATCCCCAAGGCTCCTCTGGCATACATCTAATATGAACGTGTTTAACAAGATGTCAAATAGTAAACAGTTCAGCTCAATTTCATACTTGGAATAGTTCTCTAAATCGCTCTTGACCTACAATTATAATGAGCAAAATTCCGCTTGAAACAACAGACCTGCAGTATCCTACAAATACAAGTTAAAAAAAATGCTGCATGATATTTTGTTTGATTCTATTCTAAATTATAGTACTTGCATATATCGCAAGAGTCACAGTAGTGTTATCAAAATATAGTTGTTTCACTGCTAAGTGGACGCCTATCTAATGTTGAAATCGGACGCTCGATAGAATTCTAATAATGATGTGAAATAGAGACGATGATTGCTTATAATAGACGTTGAAGGAACTAGAACGATTGCTTTAATGGAAGACATGTTTTATATGTACAGTGGTGTAACAAGACGAGAATACGTGTTGTGTTAAGCGTTGCAAAAGTACAGTTTTACCCGCACCACAACTTCCTAAATTACTGTTAGTATTACAAAGAGTAGAAAGGCTAACCAATGAGGACCACTTTCTTTTGTTCAGGTATTTTGTTTTCTGCTGTTTTGTACTACATTACACTGATGAGCACGCGTTTTAAAACAGTTTATGTAAGCCACGTGCTGGGACGTACCATTGGAGTGTATTATTGCGTGAGTCAAAACTAGTCGTGGAGAAATAAAAAGACGCCATTGGTTTTTGTAAATGATACGATTTTTAGCAATGGATGGCCCTCATACACTTCAGTTTTTCAAGTTACAACTACGTTCTACTCCGTAGGGTGAATTAATTCATAGGCAATCAACCACTAGTTTTAAAAAGCGTAAAAAGCAAAAAAAAAATTCTCCAAAAAAATCAATCATCTGTCGTCATGTGATTGAAACTGTTTCTTAATTACATTTGGAAAAACTTGCTCAAGCAATAGATAATTACTCTTGGATTGCATAAAACATATTTTAAGTGATCGAGATATCCTACCAGTGCATTAAAAAAGAGATTGCACAACAAAAAAATAGAAAAAACTATTAAAGCATTACGTTGTATTCTACACAAGAAAATAATGCGTAGAGCAACAATAATACCAAGTGAATGCTTTTCATCATTATTTACAACGATGGGAATTTGGTTGACTCCCTGTAAATCTCGTCAAAGGCCATCAACAGCTACTACTTTGAAACGTCTTCCGGTGCCAACAAAGAAGATGAGTAGATTCAATAACAAGAACCCGTCTAGCAGTACGTTATATCCACGTGATTGTTCACAGTTTATTTTGTTTACGATTCTTTTAGAAGCTCAAGGGAGGTCAACTGGGCCAACTGTATCCTGTACGTCTGGACTCTCATTTTACAAACATTTGTAAACGGTTTCATTAACGACTTTAGTTTCGGCACCCCAAACCCTACCAAACAGACGCACACAAAGGAATAGAAGCCATTTCCAGGCTTTTAAGTACGTGTTCATTTTTTATTTAGTTTTCAACCTGTCACTTTTTTTTTGAACTTTTCGTTAACGTTGGTTAGCTTTACACGCTCAATTGTTGACAAGAGCGGAAATCGCCGCTTCGGGCCTCATAAAATGCGTGTTGGGAGTTTAAACTCTTCGTGTTTCACGAAAGTAACGAGAGTTCTATGCGATCTCTTTGATAAGTTACTTTACACAGCTAACTGTGATCTGGAGTGGGAAGGCGATTACAGCCTTATTAGATATTTCCGGTTGGAACAACTTTCTGGCGAAAAGTTCCAATTGGGAGCTGTTCAAACGGAAGTTTGGTATTTATAGAGACCAATTCCGATTCTCAGAGAACATCCGGTGTCTGGTCGGATATAGAAACATGGTTGCGCATGATGATCAAAAACCACTTTCTCAAGATCTACCAACTGTTCTACTTGCAAAAATCGTTATTGACTCTGTCGAGTATGTCCGCAAGTGCTTCAGAATTCTAAGATGTAATCCTCCAAAGGAATTACAAGGAAACATCATTGAAGGTACGTACTGAGGTCTTCTTTCATTTCTTTCTGATTTTATTCTGTAGACTGTATGAATGAAATTATAGAAGAGTATAACATGCTAACTGGTAACAACACCGCGTTGAAAACAGAGGGAAACGATTTGAACAAACACAGAATGCAAAATCTTGTGAAAAATAATAGAGAAAAAACTGCGATTATTAGCCAACAAAAGCAGAAGCTCAAGGCTAAAGAGTGCGAAATTGCAGGCTTGAAGCTTTCTATCACCAGAAAGCTTGAAACAAAGAAAAGAAAAAGAGAGGAGGAAGAAGAAACGAAGAAGAAAAAAAAAAGAAAAATTCTAAGAAGACATTCTTTTAGAGTGTAGAGCCTTGTTGCTCTTTCATCTTTTCTTGTTACTCAAGTAACGATCTTGTACATATATCAGTGTAGTAATAGATGTATATTTTTCCAACTTGGTTGTGTTAGCTTTGCTAAATCAGGGCATTGCAATTTCTGGTTTTTTCGCAAAGTTGCTTCTGTTTCACAGATTGTACCAAGTCTTTTCTATTGTGTTTCTCTGTATTCAATTTCCTCACGCACGAGTACTACAGAAACGCTAAAACTCTGAATTCTAGTCAAAATCAGACTTTACGAAAATAAACTGGAACTCTACAAATTAGCTGTAACTCATCGCGAAGCATCTCATTACGTGTAAAACACTCTTGAACACAAACTACAATGGAAGTGCTACAAAACGATACCAAAGCCAAACGATGTTTCTCAGACAACTGCGTAGTCATGTATCCTTTCCTGGACCACATAAACAATGATATGTTCAATGTAATCGTCAGTACGGTGCTATTAGATGAAGCACCAGCTGTAGCGCTTTTAAAAGCTACAAACAAACGTATATATCAACGTATAGCGTCCAATCAGACTTTTACGCCTGATAAGCTTAAAGAAATCGCATTTCTTCAAATACTCAACCCTGACCGTGAAACATACCTAAAAGTACTTGAATCAGTACAACGAGGCAAGTACAGAGTGTTTTGCTCCAATCAAGAAAAAACAAGCCTTATCTCGTTTTCTTCGATTTATGAATCTCTCTCAACTCCTAGACTATTCGGTATGGGCATTAACGCAATTGCTGCTATCACATCAGAAGATACAAAAAAGGACTTACCTTGGCCAAACTCGATTTTTTGTAAAGACTGTTTGGAACTAAGGGGCGATGGAATAGATGGTTTTCGTACCTTTGCCGCTGCACGTGTACTTGATAAGAATGTTTGTAGTAGACATATTAACCATAAGGAAGCGTTTACTCCTCTTGTATGTGCGACCTGTAGCTTGGGAGATGCTATATTTGAATGGGAAGGAAAGAACTATTGTTCGAAATGTATGACAAAAGGACCAGTTCGTTCATTGAAATATATTGTACATCATAAGGTTTTTGAAAAGGATGAGGGCCAAGAAGATGTTGAATCAAACATACCTGGAGTTTATACTATTGATAAAGATAATCCAGAGCTTGCTATGGAACATTTGGATGATGAAATGAAAGCAAAAGTCGCAGATCCTAACAGCTTTGTGTTTTACATTCAGAAGGTACATGAAACCTTCTATAATTGTCAGCCTTTTAGATGTTGTTGCCTATGGATCCTTGGGTGGGATTAAATACTCTTCCTAGTTGCTTGGGGATAATACTAACTATATAATAAATACGTTACAAACACATTTCTGGTTTTTTTCGTGTTTGTTATTTTAAGCAATTGATTAGGCTGTAAGCGTTGACAATATGTCAAGGTGGAAAGAGTAATAATCACCTAATAACAAAGAAGACATTCAATGCATACTACATTCTTGCTTGATGCAGTTAAAATTAGAGTAGTGACCTTAAACTGTTAGAGAAAAAAGCTTTATTAAAGATTGATTTTTCCAGAACCGTTTACACATCCCATCCGAGAATCCAAAGGCAAACACAATCAAAGCCATCATGGAAATATACATCTGTTTCTATGTGTTGAATACAGAATCAAAACTATTAGGATCAGCCAGTTTCTCTTGTGTTTCGTAATCTAAATGGTCCACAGCAAGCCGTGTGTCATGTCGTCGTTGCCTAACCCATTTTGTAGTTTTATCTAATGTATGTGATGTACCTGATTGCACGCCATCGCAAGATTTCCATATTGTACGTATGTGTGCTATACGCAATAAGGTTAGTTAGTGTCATATTCCGAAACGCACTTTAATATTCAAGAATTCAACGAAAACCTTATTGTATTTTTAGGAAGCTTGCTTATTATTCCTTTGTTCAACAAAATACTGACGCGCCATGCTAACAATACTTGTATTTGTAATATTGACTACAGCACGGTTATGCTATTCATTGGAGGTTCCACGTAATGAAACTACCTATTGTCACCAACTATCAAAAAACACGTGCTACAAAACTGGAGGCTGTTTTTACTGCAGGTTTGTCAACCACGTGTCATTAAATATTCCTAAAGGCTATTAGTCAACGGCAAAAGTGTTTATATACTTATGAAAATTGTAACACATTAAGTAAGCAATACAACTAAGTACGAAGAACTCTAACTTGCTTTAGATCTTGATATTTTCTTTAACCTTGGTTTCGGACTGATATGTATTGTATTTCTTACTGGTTTATGTATTTGGGCTTGCTGTTGTAAAAGATGTCGCGATAAATACTTTGGAGCCAAGCCTGCAGTAGAGGTTCCCATTATTTCGCCAAGTACTATTTTTTTCTTAATTTAATCTGACTTGGGATAAATGTTCTCTTACACTATGTTCAGGCAGCGGTAGTATTAATTCTAAAACGTTGTACCATTAATGATGTTAAATAAAGTGTTGCCTTGATGGATGTTTGATATTACTGATTGCATGGTATAGTTCACTTGGTCCGGCTTTTCAAGTACTTGAAGTTACACTACTAGTAGCAAAGAAGATATTTCACATCAACTGCAAAGAAGATCAAATTAAGTTCAACTTGGTGCACATCTACAAATTGAGCGTCAGCTTCTCAACAGGTTCAATAAGAAGCGACCTACTAGAGCCATCATTGTCGAGGGATAATGTCGCCTAGAACTGGGATCCTGAGAGGATGGGTCCACACCGTAAGTGATAGACTGTAGGCAGATAACGCGAAGTAAAAAGCAACACAACCAATTAAATGTTCATTTTATCAAGGTGCTAGCACCAATATCGTACCGGGGTACTGCCAAAGTTAAACTATATTTGTGCTTGATGATTCATACAATGCTTGAACGCGTTCAGCTAGTGCTTGTTGTGTAGACTTAGAGTACGAATAATAAGTTCTGCTTGTAAGAACTTTAGATAATAAGCTTTCAGTTCAAAAAAGGTAAAAGAAAGCTGTTTATTTCGCACAACTTGTTTCAATTTATGTGTTACTCCTCGATCAGTAGTTAAGATCTGTTATTTCACATGACAACACAACTTGTTTTTTCTGGAGGGTTAAAGTGTGGACTATTCGACATCGCTACGAGTATTGCTTCATCGAACGCTACAACAAGGGAACAGAAAGTTAGTATCACTCATGGCTTGTTGAAGAAATAACCCGAATGTAAGACCACTCATGACACATACCTGCTTTTAAACCATCTTGAGTAAGAGCGCTACATTCCACATAAGACATAGCCTTAATACAGATAATCAGTGTGTTGCAGAGTAAAAGACATTAAAAAACTTACACCAATTTCTTTTGCGACCTTTTCACCTTCTTCTCTTGGTATACAATCGTATGGAGTTCCATCACTCTTTAGTGTTGTTCGTAAATCCATTTTAAGACCTGCAAGAACAATAGGTGTATCTGGGCAATGATGTCGCACTTCTGGTTGCCACTACATGTCATTAATTAATAACACCGAAATAATATAATATAGAAAAAACAACCTAACAAAGAAAGATCATTGAAGGTTTAGATATACCTTGGAAACAACATTACTAAGACTAGTCTTTGATACGACGCTGAAGCATATAAGAAAGACATCAGTTTGCTAAAAAAAATCACGTGAGAAGAAAATCTATTAATAAAAACAAGCTGCCAAAAAAAAGCGAAACATTCAAAGTAAAATAGTAAGTCTTACAGGATAGCTCAAAGGTCTCAATCTGTCGTAATCCTCAGGACCCGCTGTATCCCATAAACCTTGGAAAAAATGTCAGTCACAAGTATGCAGAAAGTTATAAAGTATAAAAAGATACAACGAACCTAATTGGAAAGGCTTGCCCGAAACCATTACATTTGCGCTAAAAAATAATGTCAATTTTTCTTTTGCACTTTTTTTTCGGTTTTTCTCCAAGCGAGTCGCCTCATTACCTGTAATTATCGAATACTGTCGGTACTAAGCTAGTATGAGCATCAAAAATGATAAATAAGCCGTACCGTATTCGCTAGGGAAAGCATTGGTTGTATAGCTTATAAGCATGCATGTTTTACCTGAAAAAACACATATTAGCGTTAACGAGTACCTCTTTGCTGTTTACGACATACCAACTGCTCCATCTCCGTTAACAACAAGTTTGATATTCTGCATTACCTGTTTGATGTGTTATTGAGTGAATAAGGGTTTTTGAGCGCGTTAGCCTAAAAAGCGAAAATAGTTAAGGGGGACGTCCTCGAATGGATTACTTTTATTGACCATTGGCAGCGTATCTCGTAACATGTGCCACCTGAACATGATCAAATTCTGAATTCATGTGAATTATACTAAATCACGTGAATAGTACCTATAGGCCCTCGAACCAATTACTTTCGTTGACCATTGGCAGCGAGTGTAATTACACTTACTTTATACTAAATCATGTGAATAGCGTGTGTTGTAAATAAGAAATGAACAATAGGCCCTCGAACCAATTACTTTCGTTGACCATTGGCAGCGAGTGTAATTACACTTTTATTGTGATTAATTCTTACCTAATATTATCTTACCTAGCCTAGTAAACTGTGATCTGGTATCACAGTTTGCGTCTATTGAGGGATCTTTGGTTCTCCAATAATTCATATGAACTAATAGTTTTAAGTGTTAGGCATTAGGCCCTCGAAGTAGATTAAGGGACGCTGAGAATGGATTGACCTTAGCCCCACGGGCATCTTCGGGCTTTAAACGCATCTAAAATCGCGTAAAATGCTGAAAAAATATGATAGCGAACTGTGTAGATTGATTACTTGAGTTCAAAGCCCGAAATGTCATTTTTTTTCTCAACTTTTTGACCTTAATTACACGGATTTGAAACAACTTTTAAAGTTATTCGTCCGCTATTGCACCATTCGGAGACGCATTTTAGGTGGTGTAGAGCAAATTCGTTATTTTTTTTTGCTTTCAAATTGAGAGTTTTTATTGAAAGTGTACCCATAGCATGTACTATGTGTGTAGATGCTATGGGTAACGTAGTTTTGAACAAATGTGCTTTTAAACAGAAAGATTGAAAAAATGCAGTCGTTTTTTGAAAAAAAAAACTTTTGCAACAAAAAAACGTCACAAAAAGGCACACGCTAAAAGTTGGGTTTTTCAAAAGCCCTCATGTCAAAGATATAGGCACGAAAATTTGAGCCGATTTGAACAATTTCTGCACATCTCAGCGTGCCCCCTTAAGTTTTCATACTTATCAATTTTAAGTGCCTATGGCATCTTTTTTATTTTCAAACAAGTAATCTTAAGCACAAATTGCACCTTGTCTCAAAACCGTCTTTAGGTTTCACATTACACTCTCATTTCGCCTAAAAAGCAAATTTTGTTTTTGCGGTTTTGAAATTTTCGAGTTTTCTGAGATCCTCAGGTGTAGGATGACGTGTATGTACGAAGTGTACAGTTGACTAGTTTAACAGAAGAATATTGATATTGTGGTGTACAAATAGCTCGATCTACTGGTTTGTAACACGTGATTTTAAACACCAAATTACATCGTGTTGTTTTCACTTTTAATTTATGTTTACAAGCCGCACTAGCTTGATGCTTATTTGGCTTTTCCGTGGACGTTTTCGCGTTACTATAGTTTGGTGTTGTGAGTTTGCTCGTGGTAGCGCTTACTTGTAAATTGTTTATGCACAAGTTTTCTTCTCCGATTAACATCCTGCTAAACAGTAGCGTTTATGGGCACCCATGCAAAATACATAGTATTTTGCTAATCTAGTGCAGGCCAAATGGCCAAAATCTCAGTCAATCTCTGTCAACAAACTCTTTCGAAACATTGTCACAAAATGACAGCTATCCCTGACCCTGAACTAGCTCAATATTATGTGCTGCGGACGAGCGCATATTCAGTACCTGTGCCTACGTATAACACTGTGCCTTTTCCACCATTCAAACAAACATCTCGCTCATTCTGGAGCGAGTGTAATTCTCGCATTATCCTACACCCTTGCATATACGGTTTTTTAGCTGGAGTGTTCTATCCTGTTGGAGTTCCTTTTTTTGCGTGCTATTATGTATTTGTGCCAAGAGATGAGTGAACTGGCGTTAATCAAAGAGAGTACGATCAACCAACCAGTTCCTAAGAAAGAACTACCTTATTTTTACTACATAAATTATGTTGTTATGTTGAACTGCACGACCGCTTTTACTGTCACGTGTTTTGCAAAACTTGGCACTTTCGGTCAGATTTTGCCTTTAGTGGAGCAACAGCCCGACCAAAAGCCAACCCTATTTGCTTGTGTGCTACTTTTTTCAAACGAAAAGGGTTGCTAGCACTCATGTATTGTGAACGTAATGCTAACTATATCTTAGTATCGGAGGCTGCATTGGAGGTTTAATAGTTATCCCTATTATATTGTTTTCCGTTTTATTTTGGTTGCTTTCGCATTGGAGATCAGACTAATAAACCAGTGTTGATCCTAACAGCAGTTGCAGTTGTTTTTTACCAAGGTAACATATGTTTGTGGTTGTTCTTTACACCAACTAAGTTGGCTTGCACCATTACTACATGTTGGTGCTGTGTAAACATTTGTTCTATAACTTCACGTGTCTAAATTAAGAAAAAACAAGGAATGTATCAATGGAATGTTTATTTTCTAGTTTTAATCCCATCCAAGAATCCACAGGCAACAACTATCAAAAGGATCATGGTAAAAGAGGTCTTCACGTAGCTTTTGAATACAAAACACAAAGCTACTAGGATCCTCAAGTTTTGTTTCCATTTCATCATCCAAATGTTCTGCAGCAAGAAATTGATCATCCTTATCAATATTATAGAACCCAGGAAGGCTTAATGAACTAGGACTGCTTTCTACAACATTATGATGTATCATATACTTCAAAGAACGAACTGGACTTTTTATCATACATTTCGAACAATAGTTCTTTCCTTCCCATTCAAATATAGCATCCCCCAAGCTACATGTCACACATACAAGGGGAGTAAACGCTTCATTGTGGTTAATATGTCTACTGCAAACATGTTTATCATGTACAAGTGCGGCAGCAATGGTACGATAACCATCTCCAAACACAGGCCTAGGGACAGAAATACAGTCTTTACAAAAAACACTGTTGGGCCAACACATGTAAATCGCTGAGTCAACTGATAGTTTTTTTATAGCAGTAATTGGATTGATACCCATACCATATGTTCTAGGTGCTGATAGAGACTCATAAATCGAAGAAAACGAGATAAGGCTTGTTCTTCCATGATTGGAGCAAAAC
This sequence comes from Trichosphaerium sp. ATCC 40318, assembly GCA_038496445.1. Classification (NCBI taxonomy): domain Eukaryota; phylum Discosea; class Flabellinia; family Trichosidae; genus Trichosphaerium; species Trichosphaerium sp. ATCC 40318. The sequence goes on along the minus strand of JALMLS010000460.1, from coordinate 12,550 downwards.
ACTCTGTACTTGCCTCTCTGTACTGATTCAAGTACTTTTAGGTATGTTTCACGGTCAGGGTTGAGTATTTGAAGAAATGCGATTTCTTTAAGCTTATCAGGCGTAAAAGTCTGATTGGACGCTATACGGTGATAGATACGTTTGTTTGTAGCTTTTAAAAGCGCTACAGCCGGTGCTTCATCTAATAGCACCGTACTGACGATTACGTTGAACATATCATTGTTTATATGGTCTAGGAAAGGATACATCGCTAAGTAGTTGTCTGAGAAACATCGTTTGGCTTTGTTTTTTTTCGGTTGCATTTCCATGATAGAGTTTGTTCTCAAGGTGCTAAATGCTCGCGGTGAGATGTTCCGAAGTGTTTACCATTGACTTTGCTTGAATTGACGTTAACACGAGTTTCCCGTCGTAGGTTTACTATTAAATTGAACTTGTTTGTTTTGCTAAATTTTTTCTTATTTTTTTCCCCAGGTTGGCCCTGTTGCAGCTTTGGTTTATTGCCTGTTTCGGGTTAGTATAAACTCCCTTTCCTATTATACAAGCTATTATAAAGTGACAATGTAAATTGTGGTTTAATGAATGTAGTATCTGTCTCATACAACGTTTTTTTATGTGGCATACAAAGTACATCAAGTAACGTTAGGCTGCGTCTCAAAACCCTTCCGAATAGACAGATTACATCTGTCTTGTTTCAATTAGTGACTTAAGCTCCGTAGGTGCATATTCCAGATCACCATGAAATACTCGTTGCAGTTTGTCAATGTCACAAGAGCAAGCCCAGTCAAAAGAACAACAGTGTCGCTTAGTTGCTTGTTTCCGTTTTTTTATCTCTAGTGACTAGCAACACCCAATTTATATTTGCCGGTTGTCACGATAATCTTGCATGTACTTAGATATAATAAATTAGACTTAACTATAACTCGTATCAACACACCTTCTTGTCGTAACATATTTTGGCTACATATCAGGGTAACAATTTGAACCAGCACGAGTTAGTGTTAATAACTCTCGATACAAAAATTATTCTTTTGGACGAAACCGCGGTAAATCAACCTTGGCGTCTTGTTAAAGATAAATACAAAGGCTTAGATCCAATAAAGGCCGAGAGCGTACACTCTTAAAACTGTACACAAAATTAATTGGTAGGCACCTTTGACTTGGGTCGTCTCCAGGGGCAGTACATCTCCATAATACCTGTACAAAAACAGTGCGTGTCAAAGACCGCGCTGGGGGCAGTACATCTCCTTAAAATCTGTACAAACAAACGGTAACAGTACTAAAATGAAAACGGGATTTTTGTAGAGAATCACCACAAAATCTCTAAAATTGGTGATTTTGTAGTGATTTCCACCAAAAATCTCATTTTCCTCCAGAGATTTTCAAGAGAGATTCTCTTGAAAATCTCATTTGGTGAGAATTTGTGGAAAACTCTCTTTTGATTTTGAGAATTTTGGAGAAAATCTCTTTGAAGTTGAGAATTTTGGAGAAACTCTCATTTTCTACTAGATTTTGGGATTTTTGGAGAAAATCTCTACTTTACATTTTGAGTCCCCAAACGTATCTAACGTAACTTAACGTTTAAAAGTCATTTTGTAGTATTTAACAAAAAATGACCTCTCATGCGCTCCGCTTACAAAAAAAAGTACTATCGTTTACATCTAATTTTATTAACATGTACTAGCGTTTAAAGTGATTTTTTGGTGGAATATTCCTTTTTTTTATTCCGCTTGGCCTTACGATAGCAACAACTTTGATAGAAGATTAATTGGTGTTTTTTTTGTAATTGTAACTTCATGTATTGTAATAATAATAAATAACTACACTTGCACTTTAAAATCTCAATACGTTTACTAAAACTCCTAACCCCTAACCCTACCTTTTTGAAAGTTGAGAAAAAAGGAGAGAATCTCTAGAGAATTCTCTGGTGATTTTCTAGAGAATTCTCAGGTTATTTTAGGAAGAAATTCACAGAGATTTGTGGTCCAAAATCTCAGAGATTTTAGGGGATGAATCTCTTGATTTTTCTCAATTTTTTTTAGTACTGTTATGACACCGGTTACTTTGGAAATGATCAGACGAAGATAGATAGATTTATCAAAGGTCTCAATCACAATGTACAAGAACATCTCAGAAAAGAGAAGTATATATGGCGAGATTGGGACGCTTGTGTTCGTCGTGCTCATCAAATTGAAGCTGCTATTAGAGCTACAGACGAAGCTTTTGGAACGTCAAGCTCAACAGTTACGAAGCTGAAACCAAAACCGAAACCGAAGCCACAAAAACCGAAATCAAAAAATTCTGGCTCTCCTTCTAAGACTACAACTGGTGGTTCTACTGTAGCTCTATCATGGAAAGATCCGAATGGCCCACCTCCTAAAGAAGGCGCAATTTATTGTCCGTATCACAAGAAGTGGGGATTCCATCCATTAGAAAGATGTGTGAAGAATCCAAACAATGACAAAACCAATCAAACAACAAGCGCTACAGTAGCAGTCAAAGCTACAAGCGTTGCTCTCCCAGAAGAGTCAAAAAACGAGTAACAGACGTCGAACATGGCTCACACGATGTCTATACTCACCAATCTCCCGAGCCAAAAGGAGAAACAACAATGATCAATAAAACTTTTTCGAAAACAAATTGTGTTGTTAACTCTCCTAATCCTCCCTCTTATATCCTGGCCCATTTGAATCAAGCTCCTGTTATCGCGTATTTGGATGGTGGATGTGAGAAATCGCTCATACATGCTTTTTTCTTGAATAATATTCCAGAAGCTGTTGTACAATCAACCACAGCCAAAGCCGTTGCCTTGAACTCTACAGATTTCTCATTAGATGGAATCACTTCTGTTTCTTTGTCTTTTGGCAATATGGATCCGTTAAAAACTGAGGTTTATGTAACGACTGGGATGGATGAAACAATGGTCATTGGACGTGACCTACAAGATTTATTTTGCATGAATGTCAATTATTCAAAAAGAACAGTTGTCTTTGATGAAGGTGATACAGTTCCGATTATCAACAAGAATAATAAGGATGGCAAAGTTTGACTTCTTTATTCACGCGATCAAGTCCAGATCTACCCACGTGAAACTGTCATATTGGCTATGAAGTTTCGCAAAGGTCTTCCCAACAGAACAGCAGGTATTGTTACACCTGTTGGTCCACTTTGGAAAAAACAACTCGTTACTGGTCCTACTATTGCCGTTGTTAATAATGACAAGTGCATAATGCAACTCACCAATATGTTGGACAAGAAGATGGTCATACAACCTGGTCAACGACTTGGTAAGTTCGAAACCACTACTACAAAACTATATGTCAGAGGTTTAAGAACTATTGAACAAATCAACGAGTATAAAGCAACTGATACATGAACTTGGTATTGGCGGGCCTTACCTGGCAAATCTGTTTAGTATACATTGATGACATCATTGTTTACTCAAAAGATTTCAAGACGCATATCGAAAGACTTGATACAGTTTTAACTCAATTGGAAAAGTTCGATGTCAAATTAAAACCAAAGAAATGCAAGTTTTTTCTCAAAGAACTTAATTATCTTGGACATGTAGTGACGAGTAATGGAAGAAAACCTGATCTGGCAAAGATTGAAGCTATAGTGAACATGCCTCCTCCTAGTGGAAAGAACTGTTTAAAACAATTACAACGAGTTCTGGCAATGGTCAAATATTATGGATGTTATGTTGAAAATCTCGCAAAACGATCTTATCCACTTCGAATTTTAACTCACAAGAATGTCGAGTGGATTTGGAACAAAGAACAAACTGATGCTTTTGAAGACTTGCAAACCTGCCTCATACAAGAACCAATAGTACTCGCGTATCCCAATTTCAAAAAGGAATTTGAATTACATACTGATGCCTCAGATGAAGGATTATGTGCCATATTGACGCAGCGAGATGATGATGGAAAAGAACATGTCATATCCTACTATTCAAGGTCTCTTAACAAGGCAGAACGAAACTACTCTACAACTATGCAAGAAGCTCTAGCAGTTGTAGCCGGAGTTAGAAAATTCAGACCTTATTTGCTTGCAGAACACTTTACAATTTGGACAGATCATCAAGCTCTCATTTGGTTTTATCGTCATCAAAATCCTGACAGTAAGATGATCCAATGGTCCATATTTCTATCATCATACAACTATACTATCAAGCACCGACCTGGAGTTAAGAATGCAAATGCTGACACTGGATCGAGATCACCAGTTATAACTCCAGAAAGTGCTCCGAAAGAAGAATTTGAAGTGAATGAAATATTCACTCCAATAGTACAAACGAGAGGAACAGCTGTTTACGAAACAAAGACATCAAGTTTTAAAGCAGTTCCAGAACCTTTATTACGTTTGCACTTCTTACAAAGGAAAGATGATAAAATGAATAAGCTAATAGCATACCTCCAATATCCAGAAGGCTTTAAATATTATAAGAATATACGACAACTCAACAAGGACGCGAAGAATCTCTGTCTCGACAAATATGGTATATTGTGTCGAAAGTGGATCCCACCTAAGTCGCAGCTGTCAGATAATATGGAAAGATTACAATACATAGTTCCTCCTTCTATGAGATTAGATCTTCTTCATCTAAACCATAGTATTCCTACGTCAGGACACTTGGGAAGAAAACATACTTATCTCCGAATTCTTGAGAAGTATTGGTGGCCTGGCATTTGGTTAGATGTTCAACAATTTGTTGACAGCTGTAACCAATGTCAAACGGGTAAAGTAGATAGAAGAAAGAAGTCAGGCGGACCGATGGGAACGATCGAATCTAGATGTCCAATCGATGTTATTGCCGCTGATCTCATAACGAAATTACCAAGAACGTGAAATGATAATGTTTGCATATTAGTAGTAATGGACTACTTCACTAGATATGCTAAATCAATCCCTTTGCCAAACAAAGAAGCATCCACAATAGCGAGGGCTATATATGAAGAATTTATTCTTGAACATGGAGCTCCTAATGTATTCTTATCCGACCAAGGTGGTGAATTTAAGAAGGTTACAACAGGGCTGAAACTCAACAAGGCATTTTTGGACAATGCCTAGGCATTTTCATCAAATAATGCCTTATTTTTTACAAAAATGCCTAGTTTTTGCTTCATTCAAAAAGGCAAATACAGGGCAATGCCTTATTTTTTGCTCCAAAAATGCCTTATATTTGATGAAAAATGCTTGCATCTGGTACACAAGATTGCAATGGTTTTGCCTGCATATTTTTAGAAATTATGCCCTTCAAATTAGGGCATAACTCATGCATCAATGCCTTATTTTGAAGGCAAAAAGTAAGCATTATCATAGTCTACAGTGCCTAATAAACCAGGGCATTTTCAGGTAATAACACAACTATTTATTTTATAATACAGTACACATACAATACACAAAACTCCTAAGTCCACATTTGAAAAAACCTTAAAGAAAATATGAGATGGTGTAAAAAAAAAAAAAAAAAAAAACTTACCTTGTAGTGTTAGAATTCCGCGGTCCTGGAAATATCGCGGAGTTCACTCCTACTACTGTTGTAGGTGAAATAGAGTGCTGCGGTTCGTTTGGCGGTGATTTCGTCTAATTTCATGAATTACTAAGAGCGCTAGGTGCCTATCTATATAAAACGTCAGTAGGTGATGTGAAAAAAAAAGTGTAAAAGTTGTTTGACTGTTACTTACCTTAAACCACTTCCTTAATGTGATCAGTCCTATGATATAGTATAGGCAATGCCTTATATATGAATTAAAATACAAGGCATATATTGCTTAAAAAAATAAGGCATAATAAAGGCATAAAGTACTTGCAATACAGGGCATTACTTGATTTTATGCAATGCCAAAAAATGCAATACAAGGCATTACCTGATTTTATGCAATGCCAAAAGATGCCCAAAAATGCCTGGTATTAATGCCTTTTTGATGAAGGCATTGCCTTTTTGTAAAAATGCCTTATTTTATTGGGCATTGCCAAATGCAAATGCCTTGATTTTGCCATCTAATGCCAAATGTTAGGAATATGCATCATTTTTTAAGGCAATGCCTAGCTGAGTTTCAGCCCTGAAAGGAATTATTTTGGTTATTGAACGTAGATCAAAGAAGAACTACTGCTTACCGTCCTCAAACAGATGGACTGGTAGAACGATTCAATTCGACTCTAGTTAATATGATTAAAATGCATATTAACGAGTCACAAACAGATTGGGATGAATACGTACGACCATGTACCTTCGCTTATAACACTTCCGTCCATTCCGAACTGAAAGAAACTCCATATTTCTTAATGCACGGCCGTCACGCAAATACGACTTGGGATCAAGCGCTCGGACGTGTCAAGACTTACTCCAAAGACAGCTATGCTAAAGAAGTTGCTAAAGTAATCAAGAAAACACATGAAGTTGCTGCTCACATGTGAAGGAAAGCTCATTTGAAACAAAAGAAAAGATACGATTCTAAACACAGGGAAACTAAGTTCAAAATCAATCAAAAGGTTTATTTACGAGTCAACAAGAAGAAAGATGTGCCTTGGGGAAAATCACGTAAATTATTCAGAAATTGGACAGGACCTTATTATATCGCTGAAGTTAAAGGGATACACAACTATCGGTTAGCGTATATAAACGATGATGATACTATGGGTGAAGTTATATCTGACATCTATAATGTCGACAGAATTAAAGACTACCACGAAGCTTTAGATGAACAATTCGATCGTCTAGTACCGATAGTCGAAGCTACTCCTGTGTTAAAGCCGGCTGAAAAGGCATACAAAGAAGAACAACGTATCCATAAAGAAATTGCAGAAAAAACTAAATCGCCTTTTAAGGACAGTTTATTAAATATATACAACGCAGTCAAACAAAGGGCGGACGCTGGACCTGTTGCAAAGAAAGTTTTTAAAGTTTATTACCGAACATTGGCAGATCTTATATCCGGTGATCAATCTATATTCGTTATTAGAAATTCTAGACGAGCATATTTCAAAAAACAATTAAAAACTATAACTACGGTCAAGAGATTATTGGAATACCTAGATTTACTTGTTTCCGATTTCGAGACTGTTTTTAAACCTGAACTAAAATGTTAGAACGTACTTACTCCACATACCAGTTCAGTTTGGAGGGGTTTGTCACGATAATCTTGCATGTACTTAGATATAATAAATTAGACTTAACTATAACTCGTATCAACGCACCTTCTTGTCGTAACACCGGTCATAGCATTGAGACCCACACAAGACGTTAACGCACAATTCAATGAACAGTTTCCACAACTTTGTGACCGAACAAGTAGTACTATATTTAAATAATGATGGAACCTAGAGATAATTGTTCTATGTGTGGTGTTGGTCTAGCTCACGCATCTATAAGCGATTGTATTCCATTTGCTCAATGCATAAAGTGCCATGCTTGTATTTGCGGTAAGCATATGCCTGTTTCGCCTACGCCAGCCATAGAGGTCGATTACGCAGTCGAATCAAAACCACAAACCCATTTCGGACCAAAAACTGCGTACGCGTGTACTCTTACGCATGAAATAACGTAAGAAAGGAGTTTTGCATTACAACGTCGCGAGGATGATATAGAACCAACAGAAACGCTTAAAAATACTTGCCTCATTTGCGGAGCAAACGATACACTATTCGTGCTACGTTTTAACCGAAAAGAAAATTTAAAACGATGTAAACGTTGCGGAAGGGTATATGATAAACACCATACGTTCGGGTACACTATTTAAACCTCCTTGGCATCCCACATTGAACAGATCTTTTCTTTTGTTTAAAAGCCTTCAATCTCCTTTTCACATGGTTTTGTATGGTATTTGCCAAGCGCTATCGCCTATTTTAGCATTTCGCGTGCAGTTAGACAATATCGTCGTATATCTCCGAGTGTTTCGTTTTTTAGCTTAACATTTGCAATGTGAAAATGAGGAAAAAACGATACATGTTGAAGCTAAGCCGTTTCAAAGAACTTTTTTCTTGAAGGTCACAGCCGCAGAACTTGCTTCATACTACTTTGTTTTTACCTACTCTTAGATGTTCTCATCACACAGGGATTCTTGAAATACCTTTGGATGAGAATGGTGCTGAAGTATTTGCATCGGGTCTTACAGGTGATTGTTATGATGACACTATTTATCCTTGTGCTTATTCTGGTCGTTGGACTTGTTGTGGTGCTTTATCTTCACACAAAACTCTACAAAGTCCTTGGAGAGCTAAGGATAAGTATTTGGCGGTTACATTTTATGATCCAGATAATGAAATTGGAGTACTACTCTTTTCTTAGGCATATTGCTAACATGCTTAGCCGCTTTTTCATTTCTTAGATTTTTCTTAAAGTCATTTTATTTTATTGTGACACAGTTCTAGGAATCAGGTTGCGTATTAACTGACCATACAGATGAAGGAGAATTTGGTGTTGAGAGTAAATTACCTGGTAAGTACTAGTATTCGAAAGTCACGTTGAGCTGTTTTTTTAAAGTGTTGTAGATGAGTTCAGCGAGCTACCAAAAGACTTTTGGAGAGATCATTCAACGCATCGTAACTTTGTACCTACATGTAACTGGAATATTGGGACACCGGTGAGGTATCCATCAGGGCCTTGTCCTGAGTCTGTCACTCAAGAAAGAATATTCAGATATACTTAGTAAAAAATGTAAATTAACGATCGTCTTACTGTAAAATTATACTATGCAAAGTATTTATATATGTATCGTTATTTTCCATGTTAGTCTATAGAGTTAATATGCTAGAGAAAAGCGAATCATGAACCACTTTCATTATGCTTGTGCTTCTATCAAACTTGATCACTATTTACAATATTACAAGTTGGTTCACTCATTTGCTTGCTCAGCCAATCAAAACCCTACGCTTATTTTCAGTAATTTGGTATTTTTATAGTACTACTATACAGATACCTCATAAAGTCCTTCATTTTTAATTGCACAACACTCTTGTACAAACCATTTGCCAGAAGTATTATTTTCAACATCTAAAAATTTTGAAATCTAAAAGAAGCAATTAATGACACGAAAGGCTGAATGATTTAAAAGCATCTCCATGTGATATAACCTAAGAGTATTTTGATTTAGCACTATGACATATGGTGTCAAAGCAAGTCATTCAATAGCGTAGTGTAATACATTGTAAACAAGAGAAAGGATTAAAACTATTTTGTACCTCATCACCACTCATTGCTTTTGGCATGTCTAGACAATTTGTATTAATGACCAAGCAACTGTATATATGGAGTTAAAATATACGCAATACTTACCTTGCTTGTTTGCTAATATAAGTACTGGTATATCTTTAAACTCAGGTTGAAAATACTTGTTTCCTCTTTCCATTTCTTCTTTTAAATCAACATACATAAACTAAACCAGAAATGCCTGTAAACAGTACTCAGTAATGAATTGTTACACAATCTGTACTAATTATTGTACCTATCTGAAAGTAATGCTTCCATAAAGGTCGTAACTAAAAATCAACTTCTTTTTTTTTGATTTTGTTTTGGTATAAATACCTGTAAGCTCAACTTCCCAAGTATAACTTTTTGTGTCATAACGAGAAAATCTTAGAAAATACAAACTCTTTCAACTCTAAAACAAAACTATTCCTTCGATGTAATTCGTCGTTTTTCCGAACTCTCTGTTCTATTTCTAGATTTTGAAAATGAAAAAAAAATCACGTGCATTTGTTCTACTACCTACAAAGCATAGTTAAAAACATTTGGTACAAGAAATGCAACAAATAATAAGCCACATACCCGGAAACGTCCAAGACTGAATCACAACATTATTATATTCAACGGATTCGATATCAAACGCAACAGTAGGTGTTGAGGTCTTAATTTCTCCAATCTAAATAAAAAATCTTTATTAAATTAACTCGGACGTTGTCATATGTCCCAAACTCCATCAAAACAACAGAAGTGCTCGTACTTTAAGCTGTTCCATATTGTCGTCTTAAAAACAACGTAAGAAGGATAAAAAGACTACTAAACGCCTTAATGTACGTTAAAACAGCAGTACCTTGCCTGAATCGTACACTCCTTGTATAAATATTCTTTTGGGCGCAGGTGAGTTTCCAAATAGCCTTGCGTATATGTTTCCCATTGTATAGTCGATTTTGAGCTTAATAATAAACCGCTATTGATTGTAGGACCGTAGCGTTTTAGAAGAGGCTGTTATGAACTTAAAATATAGCTACAATAGCCTTGATGCTTCCAGAAGCAGTCGCGGTTGGAATACGAGTCCGTGAAACAACTACGTTGGTATTTCACTGAACTCTCGAAGACAATAACTTCGTTTTGTTCAAGTGAACGTGCATTCCTATTTTATTCTTTTAAAATTACAGTTAGTTAAGGTGACACAATTAACAAGCTCAGTATTCTCATCTTGCGCACCCTATAGTCCAACACTTGCAAGTCCCATGCAACTAGCCATTAACATAATAAGAATGCTCCAGTACTTTACCACTGTCATACCATTCTTGTTTCTCTCTACCCATCAATCCATTGATATCACTTTAGTATTGCCAAAAAAGGCTGCATTCCATTTTCCATGTTCATAAGCGATTAAGTGACAGGCATTTTAACATAAAATTGATTGCAACTGTTCAGCTAATAACCCGAGACTCAACGGGCTCTTGAGAGTCCAAGACATGTTACACAGAAAAGTAAAATAGCGGCTGACTTCTTGAATTAACCAAGTGTTTTTATTCATTGTTGATAACACCATCATTATATACTGCATCTTTGTCTACATCACCAGAAGCAGTGAAAGACTTGAATCTTCCATGTTTTTTATCATTTTTATAAAACCCGTCAACCTTTACCTTACCGTCTTCATACCACGCTTTGTATGGCCCATTTTTCTTTCCCTTTTTGAATACTGCATCTACTTTAAGTTGTCCAGATGGATACCAAAATTTTAATGATCCATCAATATCATCCTTCAAGTACGAACAACTTCTTTTCTTTTGACCATTTTCATACCAAGAAACATACTCTCCGTTTCTTAGATCGTTTTTAAAAACGCTCTTCTCCTCTAAACTGCCATTACTTCTATACCATTGTCTATGTACGCCCGTTTTTCTTCCTTTCTCGAACGTTGTGGCGCAACGGACCTCAATGAAGGTTTTTCTGAAAATCCCTGATTTTTCGAATTTGTCGTTAAATCTGGATGTAAGTGCGTTATTTTTACATAAAACTGGCCAAACGATGTGTGCTTGGTCGTCAGTGTTCGTAATAAGGTAGTGTATCTCTGGTGGGAGGCTCAATAGTAAAGAAGTGCTATAAACAGTTAAAACATAACCACCGCGCGTAAGAAAAGGTGTTGAAACCAATTTAAAGCAATATACTTTATTTTAAAATAAAACTGTGCACGATTAATAAGTATCGTTGACAGCAATTGATAAACGCTATTTTAACGTTTTAAAGTGTTTTTACATATTCAATGATCAACAACGCTGGACATGGTTTTCAGTACGTACCTTGGTTCTGCCATTGGAATACAGTAGGTATTAATGTGATGCGATTAGTTTGGCGCTTAAACAAAAAAATATTGTGCTTAACGCGTAAACGGTTTGGCACGTGTTTCGACTACAAAAGTATTGAAAAAACACTGGTAGCTTCCGAACTATAGAACATTGGCGAACGCTGTTGTTCCAAACCGATGTCATTTTAGTATTGCTGAAGGCTTTTTGTGTGAAGAAATATGACAAGTTGAACTGTATTTGAGTTTCACTTTCTAGCCTCTATTCGAGTGCGTTGATATAAGTCCACCCATTGGGCAACTAAGAAGGGAAATAATAGCAACCTTGATCGGCTCATTTAAACCACTAGCAATGATCGTTTATTGAAGAACCGAAAATAATACCAACTCAATTGACAAAAAATCTATTTGATGCAACACCTCTTGAACTCCGTAGTATACAAAAGAAACTGCTAGAGTTCGCATGAAGTAATCATATAGAATCTAAGTCTAAACTCAGACCGTCCAAAAGGACACAACACTAGCGGTAACTTGTCACGTGATTCACCAAAAAAAATCAAATAGTTCTGTAGCTTCTTGTTTTTTCGGGGAGCTATTGATTTGTTTATATATGATGTTTTCTTTGCGCTAGCTACCGATTGTAAACGTCACGCGCTTTTTTTGACGTCATGTAGTTTCGGAAAGCGGACTTTTTAAAAAACAGCTACCACCAACGTCAGCTTTGCGTTCGTCTACATTCTACTATTTTTATCGAGATTTCTCCGACAGATGTACTTAAAATGTGTGATCTCGTATCATTTTTTTCAGAACTCATTCATCCCTCTAAGAACAACAACACATCTCTGTTTATTACATACAAAAGAAATGGAAGCCATAGAGCCTGTAGGCGCATGTTATCAGTCTCCGAATTACTTTGAAACAAAATCTCAACTAAATCTAAAGCTACGAACAAATACGTACAAGAGTAGGCGTAAGTACCCTTAAACAACCTTTAATCTACGATTATAATCAAGAATAAGAATTTATCGAAAACTTATTTTTTCTTAGGTCAC
>JALMLS010000234.1:0-77796 GCA_038496445.1 Trichosphaerium sp. ATCC 40318 | reverse complement strand
CTTTTTTTCTTTTTTTTGTGGGTTTTCGTTTCGTTGATGTTTTTGGCACTGTGGTCTTTTGTTATTTGGGTTTTCTGAGGGGTTGTGTTTTATTTAATTCGCTTAAATACTACGGCTTTTGGGATATCAGGAAGTGTATCCCCATCTAATCTACTTTTTGTTCTTCTTTCCTTTTTTCCCTTCTTTCACTTTTTTCTCCTTCTTTCCTTTCTTTCCTTTTCGCATGGTGCCAGGCGCTTCTGAAGGTAATGTCGAAGGAGGTGCTGTGATAGTATGTAATTAAAAAATAAATAATATAAAACGCGCACACATTGAATAGGTAGTTATGTTGTGCGGTTTAACAAAAACGAAAAAAATCGCGTTCAAGAAAAAGTTGCCATTAAAAAAACCAGCTCGACGTACCTGCTGGTACATGAGTTTGTGGTGTTTGTGGTGCTGAAGGTCTAACAGGTTGCCATCCTCCTCCTGTTGATTCGGTCTCTGAAGACGTCGGATACGCCATCACAGCGGCAGGTGAAGGGGACACAGGCAAAGCTGGTCGCGCCGCAGGTGGCTTTATTTAAATGTTAGATAATGCTTGTAGTGGTGCCATGTTCTGTTATTTTTACGTACTGGTGGTTGATGTGATGGTGCTGGTGGCGCGTGTCCCGGTGGTGATGGTTGACCAGTCATGTTTACAGCTGAGCGACGTGTTTTTATCGATTTACCGGATGGCTCAGAACCCAATGACGAACGTCCATTTTTGCCGTCTTCCTGTAGTGCCTTGAGTAAATCTGCAGCGATAGCCAGTGGCATACTAATAACGAGTAAGTATATTATCGCATTATACACAAAGATAAGCGACGTACGTTCCAATTGGAGTGAGGTCAATATTGTAGAAATTTTGTGTGAAAAATTTCGTGGCGTTATGCTTCAATCTCTTCCTAAGGATTGGGTTGTCTTCCATAACTGGATTGTATGCTACTTCGAGGATACTTAATACTGTTGATGTTTGAATGTTATCAACTACAACATTTTCGCAAACTTGCCTGTGTAACCTAGTAAGAAAACCTTGGTAGTGTATTTTTAAACGCACTTGAGTTCAGGCATGTTGAACCCTTTGCAAAATTTGATAAGTTGTGTTGATGCAGCAGGTTTAACGTTAGTATCTCTGTAGTAAATCCATTTTAACAAACATTCAAAAGCGTCAGAAGTGAAACCAGGTACCTAAAAACACATCAATTCAATTCAAAAGGAAGAAGAAAAGAGTATCACAACGTACAGGTAGAATGTACTCCAAACCTCCTTTCTTAGCGTCTCCTTGAGGATCTTGAAGGAGTATTGAAGCTACTTGAGGAGAAGCAGATGCAAAGATACATTTGTGGCATAGAATAAGCTTTCCTACTACAATTTAGCAAATTGTTCGTTCTTGAATTCTAAAAAAGGATAAACTCCCGAGCTCGTGCCTTCAATACGAAATTGAATATCAGCTGAATTCTTACGCTCTAAATCATACAAATGTCTAAAATGCTTCGAAGACTGCACAATAAACATCAGTAAAAAAAGGATAAAAACAAACACAAAATGAAACAAGATTATTATCAGTTTTAGGAAATTTGTTACTCCGCTCACATTTTCACTTTCAGTGACTTCAAGTACATCGGCGAGTTTTTGTGGTTGTTTTTGTTGGAGTACTACAACCTACAATGAAAAAAAGCAGTGTTAATTACGATTCAATACTCAATAGGTTTTTCCTGTACCTCCTGAAATAGGCCGATACCCAAAATGTTTACTCCTTCAGTGTTACCCAAAATAACCGGGTTTTTGTATGCGTAATCCATTAAAACTTCTTTTGCAGATGCGACCTTATTATGACGATAATTAGCGATTATATACTGCAAAATAACAAACCAAAAACCAAAAACCAAAAATACAGTAAAGATCAGATACCTTTAGGTCATTAGCTTCTCTTAGCAATCCAAAAATATTATCATGGTTCAGTCTGGCTATAATCTTTTTTTAATACCAAAAACACAAATGGGTAAAAAAATAAAAAACCCCGTGGGTCACGTGATAAATAAAATGCCACGTGATTTTTTGATTAGAAATAAACTGCATAATCGTCCTTTTGATTTTTTTTTGTTAATTACCTTGTAAGTACTTCCTTAAAACTTGCTCAAAGTGTTTTAAACCGTATACAACAGCAACAGCGATCATCCTTATCGCTAAGCTAGGCGCTTTTGTAGTGTTAGCAGTACATAGGATCGTACAAATTTCAAAAATAAGATAAAAAAAAAAAGAGGGAATAAAAATAAGGTAACCGTACTAAGTGTTTCGAAATTAACTTCTCCGCTGTAACAATATTCTAAGCTCCGCAGTAGCGTCTATATCTTATTGTTAAAATAAGCCAAAAAGAGGCCCAAGGGATACAAGTTGATCCAAAGGGTTTTTTTTTTTGATTTTTTGTGGTTACCTCTTCGTTTATTGGAAGGCTCGGATCAAGCTCCAAATGCGTTACATTCTTTTTATCACGTTTTTTTTTGACGCCTTCAAGGGGTTAAAAGTGGCGACATTTATAACGTTAATTTATAACGCATGTTACCTTGAGACATGCAATTAGGCGCTCTAACACACATTATAGCCTTATGAGCTGCTATTTCCTTTCTATCCGCAAGGATGAAGAATAAATCAGCATACGTCCTATCATTTACAAGTACTCTATGATCAACTAGCGGGTTTTTAGCGCAGAAATTGAAAAGGGTAGTGAGGCTATATTTGTAGAGCAGCTTGCTTTGTTTTAGCTTTGATATAAGGTAAACGCACTCTTGAGGCTAGCCGTGCGGGATGGAGGGACGAGATCATCCCCTTGCTGCTTGCCCTTCTTTCCCTTTTGTTTCTTGGACATCTACGGAGTGTAGGTTACTTTTAAAAGTGGTTGCGGGTAAGAACTACAAGCGTTCACATTGTGCGTCAACAAAAGCGCATTAATTTCCGCCTGTGTGAAGTATGCCACTACCAGGATACTAAACCAACTCTCTCAATGCCAATAACACTACTGACACTCCTGAAAAACGCATTTGTGATGTGTACTCTCCAGGCTTATGTACTAGCCGTAATAATACGTAATAGTAATGGTCTCACGTAACGGATGGTTTTTAAGCCTTGTTATAACTGTTGTGATTCCAACAATGGACTGAAGCCAAGCGAAGTTACTATTTGTGGCGGTTCTATATGGGTTATTGCGTTCGTTTACAAAGTAGTAGAAATGAGAATAACCGGAACAAAACGCCACTGCAGTGAAGTCTTTTACAGTCAAAAGTAAAAAAAATCAACGCTTTTTCACTTTAACGGCTGTACTACGATGAGTATTTCTGCTTTGACAGGCAAAAAGGGTGAAAAGTATGGATTAATACTTGCGCCTAGCAGACAAAAAAAGCGTAAAAAGTTAGTGGTAAAGAATGCGTTTGGAGCGTCGTCGTCTGATGATGAAGGCGAAATGAGCGAAATGGAAATACGCAAACAAGTTGAAAGAAGCGCAACAAGAGGCAGGAATATGAAAAAGGTACCTAAAATGACGGCGGATGCAGCCATCAAAAGTTTAAAAACTGTACAATTTAACTATTAACACAATATAGACTAAAAAGGTTCTCGCTGACGCTCAAGCGCAAGACCCTACTATATTTGAGTACGACGAGATCCATGACGAGCTTAGAAAAGGTAACCGTAAAAGACGCAAACATCAGATTAAAAGCGATAAACGTACGTTCTTAACGTTAAAAACAGTCAAATGTCACAAAATAACTCATTTTACTTACATCAAACTCTAGCAAAGTATATACCAGCGCTTATGAAGAAAGCACAAGAGCGAGAACGCGACAGAGACTTGATTTTTGAAAATAAACTTATTCGTGAAATGGAGGAGGATAAAAAGCTTTGGGGAGAGACAGAGAGGTTTATTACGCCTAGGTACGAACTAACAAATCGTTTTAAAATTATGGAGGGTCACACTGACACTTTTTAAGTTATAAGAAGCAATTGGAAGAAAATAAAAAATGGAAGAATGAGCTTGAGGAGAAATACAAAGCTACTGATGTAACAAAGACTGGTATGGTAGGATTTTATTCTAGTATGATAGATGGTACAAATTCAGCACTTGGTGGAGGTTATGATAGTGACAGCGATAGCGAAAAAGTAAGCTTTAAACCTCTTCATGTTTTTTTTTTGCTTTTTTTTTTTACTGTCTTTCTCTTTCTGTTTCCCCCTTTTGTACCAGCTCAATCATTTAGGAGATGGATAGGATTATAAAACAAGCTGAACAGGAAGAACAAGCTAGAGTCAAGAAACTCAATGAAGAGAAATCAGCTGAAACCCAAAAAGCTCTTGAAGAAGAGAAAAAGAGAAAAGATGAGGAAGAAAACAAACTCATGGATGAATTATTGCCTGCACTTGAGCCTTATAAAAAACGCGTTGAAAGGCCGAAAGAAACGCCAGAACAACGTAAGGTTAAGTTTCAAAGGCGTAACTCAGATAAGTCTATCATGGAGGCTAGAGCACGTTACTTACAGAGGCAGCAAGAGAAACAAGATGAGTAGTGAAAATTCTGTTTTTGTAGAGTACTTGTACATAGTAAAAAAAGAGTGGGTGCAAATTGTGCCTTTTACTTGACACTTTTCACACAAAAAGCGAAATGTAACTGTTGGTCAAAGTTGTTGTTTCAAAAGATATCACAGTTTTTACTTTACATGCGTTACAAATATTGGTCTTGTACGACTAACTATTATCTGTTTTTGTCAGCGATTCAAAGTGTATTAGGTCTGGAAAAAATCATGTGATAGGTTCTACACGTATTTGCAGATAGATTGCAAAGTGTTTTGCAAGTTTGAAGCGCCAGTAATGCATCATCAAAAAGCTCCTCTCAACATCAATTTTAATAGATCTATGAGCGGTCGTGGGGACGCAAGACGAAACTGGAGAACCCTGGAGCACAATGGAGTTGTATTCCCTGATGCGTATTTTTCGGGAATTTGTTTCATAGAAAATGTAAAATTATACCAGACTGGCCTGTTTAGAGCTAAAAGACCCCAAAATTCGAATATCCAGAATACTGGGGACCTTTACTTATTCTTATATTTGCATTTGAAAACATGGATACGCATCTCCTTATCTTTGTGCTTTTGTTTGCTCCATTATACATTCTATCTGTAAACGGTCAAGTACCTGGTGCTGATTTCTGTTTTGATCTTTACGAAACCAACAAAACAGCTTGTGATACAGACACTAGGTGTCATTGGTGCACGTACGTGACTTACATATCTAAATAGCGTTACCTTTGTTTTAACGAGTTATACAGACAAACAGAGCTTACATCTTGCCTCACATCATGTACTAAGGTAGCTGATTCTATTGTACGCGCTTTGATTATCGTGGGTGTCGTGGCTGGTGTAGTGATATTAAGCGTTATTGTAATCAGCATTTTAGCAGTGTACTATTGCGTGTACAAGAAGAAACGGAATGAAACACTACAATACGGTACTAGCTAGCGTCTTAACGTTTGCCTCCTTATTCTTCGCTAGAGAGTATGGGTTAAAGCTGCAAAAGACAAAGAGTTATATCATGCGCAGCGGCGATTGGTATCGTTGTTTGTGCTGAGAAAAATAAAGAGCTGTTCATGTCAAAATGTCACTTTTCTCTTGTTTCTTTTTAGTTGAAGGTTTGGTTTTGTCTTGAGCATTAATAATAAAAGCACGTGACAAGAACCGTCAATGAACTTCAACAAATTTTTATCCTGACGGCTAGTATGCAGTCTATAATCGTGCTCTTACTACTAGTTGGGTTTGTGGGCGCTCAAACCGGCAAAAAAACATCGTTTTTGTTTATTTTGGTGGATGACATGGGCTGGTCTGACTTTGGATACCATAATGGCTTCGTTAAGACACCAAACATCGATGCATTCGCTAACGGAGAGAACTCAATAAAGTTTTTAGGTAAGTAACGGAAAAATCGAAAATACGCCGTTTAGGCTCACGTGTTTACCTTAATTCATTGTTAACTTTGTTTCATTTAGATTTTCATAGCGGTACGCTATCCTCAATTGTTCGATGGTATTTAGTTTGGGGAATCATGGCGCAAACGCTATGACCTCGGAGAGAGTGATACCAAGGCCCTTTCAGGGCCTTTTTTTGAAATGGGAAATTTTTCCTTGTCATGTTCGTATGACATTTCCTTGTAACTTACCCATACTCAAGGTGGTACAGTATGTTCTCCTACCCGCGCTACTGTACTTACAGGTAGAAATCATGTAAGAGATTGCGTATATTATGTTTACGGATGCACAGATCCTTCCTTGTGTCAAGTACGGACATGCTTCTGAAGATGAAAGTGTATCGTGTAATACTCACCCCAGGCCAACATGCCATTTGGTGGACCTGATCCAAAGGTTTTCACTGCAGCGGACGCAGTAAGAAAGGCTGACGCGTCTTATCGATCATCAATATTCGGGAAATGGCATTTGGGAGACTTCTTTGATAATCCCAGTGTTAAGTATCCTTCATCACCAATCACACATGGTTTTGATCATTTCAACATGACAATTGAAGTAGCGCCTACCGCTACAACGAATTGCAAATGTAAGAAGGAGTGGGAAGACACTTGTATGGTAGGACACTATGGCCCAAACTCGCATTACAACACGTAAGACTCAACCCCAAAGAAACCTTGTTCTTCTTTTCTGACAGTTTTTTGTAGCTTGCGAGACTGTTGTAATTACTGGTGGGAGAACTCCACTGCACCTGAAGGAGTTTTCAATGCTAGCATCCCAGTAGGTAAGAACGACGCAGAGTTTCTTGTAGACTCGTTTGAATCGTTCTTAACTGAAAGGAATGGCGATCCGTTCTTGAGTATGATTTGGTTTCACAATAATCACATTCCTTACATAGCATGTATGCCTCTCTTTATCCTTCTTATCTCACTCCGTGTAGTGAATAAAACTCGCCAAGACTGCGCTGACGGAAAGACTTGTCCTAAAGGCGATTATTCCAGTGCTCAACTGGATTACTACGGTGCAGAAGTAGAACTAGATGAACAGATTGGAAGAATTAGGAAGTTACTTAAAACGCAAGGATATGCTGATAACACGATGATCTGGTTCACAAGCGATAATGGCCCAGAAGGAAATTGTGATAATGGGATATGTGACGCTGCCCATTACCTAACTTGGCCAGGTTCAGCCAAAGGATTACGTGGAAGAAAGCGAGACACATGGGAAGGAGGACATCGAGGTAAATGTTGCTTGGTTTTTGCTTTGCAAGAATCCTTTGGAGTTGACACTTTTCTTTAGTTGCTGGTATCATAGAATGGCCTGAGATGATAAAAAAAAACAGAGTGGTTCCAAATACTCCTGTAAGTTATCCCACCTCGAAATCATGCCGGTTAACTCTAGTTAGGTTAATACTGTTGATTTCTTACCTACAGTGATGGATATTCTTAACGTAGAAAGACCAGAAGATCAAAAAGATTGGGCTATGGACGGCACAAGTATAATGCCACTAATAAGAGGAGAAGAGTTCCCAGGTAATAAAAAAAACTAACACCTGTTTGATTGTTTGTACGACGCTGACATAACACTTAGATCGTGGCATGGGATGGTGGTGGCACGGACGCGTTGGGTTAGGATGGCGCTACGGAAAGTGGAAGCTTGTCAATGATTCAAAATCATGCCTGAAAGAAGCTTGCGAACCTGCTTTGTATGATTTAGATGCTGACTTGCAAGAGACAACTGATCTTTCTTTAAAATATCCTGTCATTTTTGAACAAATGAAAGCAAACTTGACAGAGTGGGTACAATCTTTATACCACTCAACAAAAGTTGAATCAAAGTGTCCTACGGCACCAAACCTATATCCACCAATGCCAGATGTTTTTTAAATGAATAAAGACGCATAGAAGCATTACATATAAAAACTTGTTTTTTGATTCAATTCTTGGTTTTTTATTTCTGCTGCTGAGTTGATTAGCAAAACCTTCGCTACCAGTTTGAGCTTTGTAGCAAGCATAAGGTCTGTAAAAATGGAAGAGGTCACAGTTCCACGTGACTTCACAGCTTAGTGGTGATTATATTGATCTGCACATTAAAACAGCTATCACAACTACCAGAAAAAATTGGTAAGAACCTTGCATTTTCAGCATAAACGTTGTAAAGTCGTAGTTAAAAAAGTAAAGGAACAAAACCTTCGCTGGTCCAGCCAGTGCTCTGTAGCAAGCGTATGGGTTCTGTTGTAGAGGGAGCGGTCATAATTTCTTATGACTTCGCAATACGGTTAATAACACATTGCGTGCTGCACTTTAAAAATACTTCAAATTCTGTAAAATAAAAATTGTGGTTTAATCACCTTCTTAAAAACGTTACTAGTAAAACAAACGGACATGTTGAGAACATCTTGTTTTGTACAAATACAAGGAACTTTTTTGTTCACGTTCCACGAAATACAAAACTCAAAGCTTCCAACTGGGTGCTCTACGCAAGGTGGCTATTAATGTAGCTGATCGCAATAGTTTTAGTTTATCGCTATGTAAGACTCTGCTTGTAGTTGTAGCATGAGAAGATTGTGTTTTTTGACGAAAACAGCATTAAATTAACAATTAAAGGTTTAGCACATACACTAACAATAAAAGTAACACTATTGATACTGTTTCAGCATTGTAAAACGATCGAGCGATTATGTACATGCAAAATGCTACAAGTAAGATTCGCAAAAGAAACCTTGTGCAAAAACCTCGACTACACAAAAAAAAAGATCAATATCGGTGTGTTAGTAAACCTGACATTGTTTTTGCAAATGTTGTTGTTGAATTATAAATTTCAGTGAATGTTGCGTTTTCATTTCTTTGGCACTTTGATCACAATCCCACAATTTTTTTATTTCTGCACAATGACGATGATAAAAGGTTGTCAACGTTTCCTTCTCATGTGTTTCTCGGCCTAATGGCTTTGATCATGTGTAGTAAAAGTTCAGCTTGGGTTAAACCCCATGCAAGTGACCACGTGTCACTTTGTCTTTAACCCCATTATTTGGAAAACTAATGGTGATTTGATATTGCTTGCAGTGTCAGTTCCCATACAGTGATTATCCTAGCATAGCACCACCCGCTAGAGTCTTAGTCACTTTTTTTATGCGAAAACGTTATCGGTTTGTTAACTTAAAAGTCAGCGAGCTGTAGTTGGTAGATGAGATTTGATTAGCACAAAAAGTAAGCCTTAAAATGTGCATTCGATAAACATATTTACATCAAACACTACATCGTAAAGGAGGCCATGTTAAATTGTTGTGCGTTAAAATAAAGTACAGTCTCAATACATTTTATTTACGTTTTGTTCTAGTCCTACTCTAAAAAAAAGGATTTCTAATTGTTCTTTTTCTGGGATGCGCTTGAAGGTTTTGGTGGTAAAAATTTCTGCCATTTATCCTCTGTGAGCCCTTTTACAAATTGTCCAATGAACATAGATCCAATAGCTTTAGGAAAGTACTACGAGAACCATTAACAAAAATCACAAGTAAATTCGACAAGGATTTCTTGCATCACAAGGCTATACTTACTTTATATAGTGAACGAACAATACCATTAACAACACCTTCATTGTACATATCATCACCACGAGCGATGGCTTGTTTGTACTCACTTACAGCTGCCTAGGGACCAAACGTAAGAAATACAGATGGGCACGTGTAAGATCAATGAAACGTGAAAAAACTCCAAATGCGTACCTCTAGGTTGTATGCCATGGATTTTAATGAGTTGCCTACAGAATCTGGTAGAGTCATTTTTGTACCATCTGACATTTCCATTGCATCCAAGAATTCTGTAAGGAGTGCACCAGGACAAATGAGTGTGACGTTGACACCTTCCATTCTCACACTTTCGAAGAATCCTAATCAAAAAACTCAGCACACTCGTTGCCAACTAAAGTACAATAAACGACAATAGTACCTCTCATGCCGAATTTTGTTCCACAATATACAGCACACAAGGGTTGAGCCATTAAACCTATTGATAAGGATGAGTTAAAATGGAAAAAAAAAACAAATAAAAAGAGAATAATTGACTTTACCTGCCATGGATAGTACTGGAGCAATTGTACCATTTGACGTACGGATATGCTTCATTGCATGTACTGTAACGTATATGGCACCTTTGAGGTTCACGTCCATGAGTTTATTAATGGTACTTTCTCCATCAACGCATGAGTCAGTTACTCCCATAGAGCCAAGTCCTATCTCAAGGTTAATAACCTGCACTGTCAGCGATAAGCCAGGCCAACATACCAGCGTTTGGAATGAGAACGTCAATACCACCGAACTCTTGTACTGAAGTGTCGATAAGGTTCCTTTTTTTGGATGTGAGTTTACCTTTTCTCAACTTTTTTTTGAATAGCCCAAAACGTACTTGGATTGCTCAAAGTCTGTTACATCCGTTTTAACAATGAGTGCTTTCCCACCAAGCTCTTTGACCTTTTGAGCAACGGTTTTAAGTTTATCTTCACGCCGAGCCGCTATTACAACGCTATATCGATTAGATGGCGGTTATTCATCATAATGACGTACTTGGCACCGTCTTTGGCGTATGCATAAGCCAATTGTTCGCCAATGCCTGAAGAGGCACCAGTTATGACTACAGTCTTTCCTTTGTAGCTCTTACGTCCTAATAACGCTAAGTCCGACGTATTGTGCAATTTTGGTGTACCGGCGAAATAATTGCCCACTCTTTTGCCAAACCACCACAAGCCGTAAAAAGCGCCTACAGCAGCAAAAGCGTACATTAATGGTGTGTACGATGAAAATGTCAATCTGAATGTCTCAGAAGGTTGAAGATCTGAGGCTGGTGCGAAGTTGAGTGAAGCCCAAGGTGAAGCGAAGTCCATTTTGTGTTGCAATCAAGAAGTGGTGTACAACTATTAGAGATAATTAAAATAATAAAAAAAATCAATTAAAGTCAAACATTACAGCAAATCCGGGTTGAAATTGACCCGGATTTACGGCGTATTTTTTAAAGCGGTGATAATTATTATCAACGCCCTGCGTTTTCAGTACAGACTCGCAGGTAGCAACGTTTTGACGGCAAGCATTCTTAAGCTTGGTGAAGTGTTCGGCAAAAATAATTGGCCTGACTGTACCATCCATCTCTACGACTTATAGCACCATCAAATACGGATTTGAACTCGACCTTTTTACGATATCCCCATCTTGTTGTTTTCTCATGCGAGAGGTAATGATAAAGTGGACAGAACATTATCACGTGATAACTTGGTGAATTTTGTTCGTTTAAACTATACAGCGATACCTTTTCACTTTCTACTACAGCTCGCCTTATTTGTGGTTATATCTATTTATTTGTGAGCAATTTGTGATGTTCAAAGATACCTCTTGTTGTAATTAAATTAACTACTGTAAATCTAATTTATTGTGTCACATGTGAGGTGTTATCGAATAGCCCATTATCTCAAAGGTGTTGGGCATTCATGCATTTTTAAGAAGGGAAAAAATTCGTTTTTCTAATTTTTCTTCTTCTGCGCTGCAGTTGCAGGTTTTGGTGGTATAAACTTCTGCCACTTTTTATCCGTAAGTCCTTTCGTAAAGTTTGCAATGAACATTGATCCAACGAAATTAGGAAAGAACTAGATAAGACATTACAAAGACACAAAAACCCTCGAGAAAATGCAATTTGTGTATTGCTTTCATAACAAACTATACGTACTTTGTATAGAGTAAGCGTTATCCAATTAACAGTACCCTCATTATACATATCATCGCCGCGAGCAATAGATTGTTTGTACTCACTTACAGCTGCCTAGGGACCAAACGTAAGAAATACAGATGGGCACGTGTAATATCAATGAAACGTGAAAAAACTCCAACTTCGTACCTCTAGGTTGTATGCCATGGATTTTGCTGTGTCTAGTACAGCATCCGGAAAAACCATCGAAGTATTATCTGACATTTGTAGTGCATCCAAGAATTCTGTAGTGAGTACACCAGGACAAATGAGTGTGACGTTGACACCTTCCATTCTCACACTTTCGAAGAATCCTACACAAGAAAATCAATCAGACCTGCTTTTCTGAGTGTTTAACACTGCAAACAACAATACCCTTCATGCCAAATTTTGTAGAGCAATATACAGAACTCAGAGGTTGAGCCATTAAACCTAATAACAAAGCTGAGAGGGAAAAAAAAAAAACACCAAAAAAAGAAAAAAAAAGGCTTATTCGAGAATAATTGACTTTACCTGCCATGGATAGTACTGGAGCAATTGTACCATTTGACGCACGGATATGCTTCATTGCATGTACTGTGACATACATGGCACCTTTAAGGTTCACGTCCATGAGTTTATTGATTACCTTCTCTCCCTCAACGTATGAGTCAGCACATCCAAAAGCACCACAACCTACACGTGTTTTAATAAAAATTGTGCCTTTTACTACAACGTGAAAGAAAAATGGGTTAATGTAACATACCAGCATTTGGAATGAGGAGGTCAATACCACCGAACTCTTGTACTGAAGCGTCAATAAGGTTCCTTTCAGTGGAGGTGAGTTCCTGAATGTTTTTGTAAAAACAAAACGTACTTGGATTGCTCAAAGTCTGTTACATCCGTTTTAACAATGAGTGCTTTCCCACCAAGCTCTTTGACCTTTTGAGCAACGGTTTTAAGTTTATCTTCACGACGAGCCGCTAATACAATGCTATAAAGCTTAGCTGGTATTTAATCTTGGTAATGACGCACTTGGCACCGTCTTTGGCGTATGCATAAGCCAATTGTTCGCCAATGCCAGAAGAGGCACCAGTTATGACAACAGTCTTTCCTTTGTAGCTCTTACGTCCTAATAACCTTAAGAATAAAACCTCACTGTGTATTTGTTTTACCAGCAAAGTAATTGCTCACTTTCTTGCCAAGCCACCACAAACCATAAAAAGCACCTACAGTAGCGCAAGCGTACATCAATGGCGTGTACGATGAAAATGTCAATCTGAATGTCTCAGAAGGTTGAAGATCTGAGGCTGGTGCGAAATTCAGTCTTGCCCAAGGTGAAGCGAAGTCCATTTTGAGTTGTGATCAAGAAGTAAGAAAAATACTTGTGATAAATCAGGCAAAGTCAACGCCAAATTAAAGCTTTCAGACTTTTTGCCTAATTTAGTTCATATCCATAAAAGATAGCTCAACATAGATTCAAGCTGGGATCGAGAATTAACACAGTAGGACAAACACAGGTCATTTTACTCACGGAGAGGTAAACGTTTGGCTTCTATCAAATGATATAACCGAATGAAAATTTAGGTACAAATTGGTTGTAGTCTAACCCTTTTTTTCTTTGTAATCGAAGTCAAATGATAAAAATATAAGAATTGTTATTAGAATTACAATGAAGCGTGATGGTTTTTTTCGCTTTGGGATTTTGTTTGTTTGCTGAGTTCCTTACAGTCTTTGAGAAACAAACGCATTTTTGTCAACAATTGAAGTGAAAGGTAAAAAAGGAATTGATTGTTCTTCTTCAACCACCTCCTCATTTACTACTAATGGTCTAGTAGTATTACCACTTGTATAGTTAATTACATGAGGTACTGTGTAATATTGCATAGTTGGTCTCTTTGGCAATACAACAAAATCTTCAGAAGACAAAAACCGAGGAAAAACATCAAGTGGCATTTGAAGTATTTTGTGATGCTGTAATGGATTGTGTACGAAACGAGGCCTTGTGTGTGATTGATACCTTTGAGAAAGTGGTCGGGGTACGCGATTGTGTGGGTAATGAAGAGGTGTGGTTTGTCTTCCGCCCTGAAAAACACCACGTTAAAAAAGAAGAAAAAAAAAGGAATCACACTGATTACTGCTGAACTATTGTTTGTTTGGACCGCTATTTAATTTCTGAACTAGCACCTCTGAATTAGTGGCACATAAACTAAACAACTCGCACAAGCATGGTAGAGTAAAATCTATTCAAAATATGAAATAGATATCACTCACGCACTCATGTTTTGTTTTCGTTTTTTTTTGTGACTAAAACTTCTATACAAATAAATAGGCTTTTTTTATTTTTTTGGTCATTAAAGCTATGTACAACAGATACACGTTTGAAAAAATTGTGTTGTCCAAAAGTAGGAGGGCGTGTAAAGTAATGAGCTAGCGAGTACAAGCTCCCTTTTTTTGCGCCCAGAAACTGAAGGAGGAAAGTTTTTTTTTTCGCGTTTTTTTTTTGTTGAGAAACAAATTTTTGGGGTTTGGCGGACCGTTGCACGTTCGATCAACGTCAAGGGAAGGGTGAGAGGGAGGTTTTGGTTTGTTTGTTTGTTTTTGGGGTGATGGCTAGCATCAACTTACGTTAATCTTTGCCTTTCGTCTCATACTAATAGACCTTGTCTTTCTGACTGCAGGTGCAGCTTTTGATTTGCTTCCTGCCTTCTTTTTTGACTTTCTAGGAGAAGCCTTTTTCTTCTAAAGTATATTTAGTGTTTGAGCTCATACACACAAGAGAAGGTAAAGAAAAATTTGCTTCGAGAGCAAAAGTAATGTGCAAAATAAATCAGAAAAAAATAAGAAAATGTCACATGTTTGGTTTGACATTTCACGCACTGATTTTGCCTTTGCTGCTTTTGCTAGCGCTCTAGCTTCTGCTGCTGCCGCACGTGTACGTGCTCTTTTTGCTTTTGGTGTGAGTAAGGCAACATCAAGCCGTTTTCTTTTTGTCCCACTTGGTATTATCTCATCTAAAGAGTCACCATTTTGTAACATCTACAACAACCTGTAAGCAAGCGGTTTCAAGTAATTAAAGTCTTCCTACCTCATATCTCTCCTCTAGTATACCAATATTTATACTAACAGCATCTTTGTGACAAGTACAAACAGATGCTTTCTTGCCGAAATCAATCCAATTTGGAATTGCAAAATTTACTGCTTCGGCAATATTGAACCCTAAGCAAAGATACGTGAGCCAACAGAGTAAGGGTATATGACGCGTTGGATATTTATCATCATGCTAAGGCGTACCATAGTTAAATCCTGCATGATAGGCATAAGGGAAAGTGATGACAAACTCGCCAGGATGTTGTGTTACTGCATTTACTGTTACATTGTTCTTTTGAAGCGTGTACGGAGAAATTATCGAAGTCTTGTGTCTCAAAAATTGCTTGCATAGTCTGTAGTCTTCATGGAACCTACTCTACAAAAAGTGTCAAAAAAATCTGACAGGATACTGACGAGATTCAGTGAAAAAACCGAAAACAAATTGTACCTCCGCTAACCGCTCAAAACGCGCGCTTTCTGTTCTAGGAATAGCATACCACTGTTTAGGGGACCCATGGTGTAGGTAATTTATGCTATATAAATCCATGTCTGCAGAGTGAAGTTAGAAAAACGATAAAAATAAATTTTAACGATAAAAGGACGATAAGTATGTATAAACCCAATGAAGGAAAGTAAGAGGTTTAATTTCGTGAACCAAGCATAAAATTAAATCGTACCTTCAGTGTGCCATGCAAATGCGGCTTTCCACATGCCAAAATAAAGATATGGTTGTGTAATACCTGGTAGATCAACGCCAAGCAAATCTAATACTGTTTCCAATTTCTGTAAGTTCCAACCCCAATGTTTAGGGTCAAATAATGATCCAAGCATGTCTGCGCCATACATAGGTGGATTATACGTTAATGTCTTCCAAAATTTTCGCTCAATGTCCTTCAAATCCAGTTTTCCTAATCTTGCAGCACTCAAAGCTTCATCTGCTTCAATTTTGAACTTTTGAACTGAGATCGCTTCTTCCTCAACGTTTAACTGCCCATAATATCCACGAGAGCCTGTGACGATTTGTCGTATTGGTGTAGGTATCTTGAAGTCTATATCTTCGTATTTTATGTCCGGTAACCAGACTTTTGGAGGAATAACCTTACAAATACCCAAATCGCCCACTACAGCGCTCACCTTCTCCAAATAGCCTGAAAAATCCTTAAATTCTTCTACAGTTGGTCGAAATACGGGAACGTTTTCTTCTAGCGTGTGGTCCATCATATGATCGTTATAGATGGATTGCGTGCTCTTTTACGCTGTTTACACGGAATTTACTAAAAGAATGCGTTTTTCAACTAAAGTCGGTTTTTTGTACTAGTACCTCGCAAACACCTCCCTTGTTGCACGACATAAAAAGGAGTTGGATCGTAAAGTCGTAAGTTGGCTAACTTTTTTTCTGCACTCCCGTTTTTCCTTTAGATCATGAAATGAAATCATCAACTACGCTAGTGAACGATTTCTAGCATTCGCAAATACGCGTTTTTAGCGCAGGAAAAGGAATCGACGTCAAGTCGCCAAGTTGGTACTACAGCCTGTATCAGCTGTATAAAATGCGTGTCATGCATTTATGCGCACGTGTGAGCATTTTAACCGCCTCAATAAGTCAAAACTGCCTACACTAGGTGTAGGCTCAACGTAGGCTTGTAAATCATAGTGGAAACTGTTTGGATGGTATAGTCACTTCGAACAGGTCTGGTCGCAGAACACCTCAGACTGATGAAAAAATTTCAGTTTTGCTTTCACACACAAAGCAATTTAACAAACTCATTGCGTACAACTTTACCCACGCTTTGTTCTACAAATGGCCGAACCGCCCCGCCAAGAATGCGCCAATTGCCAACATGCTGGAACAAAAAAGCTTGCACGCTGTAGCGGTTGCCGTAAAGTGCGGTATTGTAGTAGAAATTGTCAAAAGATTCATTGGAACACACACAAGTTGTCTTGTGGTTTACAGGCAAAACATGGCAATGCTAGATCCAAACCAGCGCCTTGCGTACGTTTTTAAGTTGAATATGGTTAAACCTGTTTTAACACTAAGCAGTGTGGCCTATGTGGCAAAACGAACCGTTTAACGCGTACGGCTTGTTGTAGCGAATGGATTTGTGATGATAGTTATCAAATGTCTCAAACAACCTTTTATAAAAGAGACAGCTGCTACATCAACCATGAGCGGTACTCAATGTGCGCATACCATCATTTCAAACGTCACCCGAACAAATTCACGAATTGCACAAAGTGCCGAAACATGAATGACGACCCAGAGATTGTAGCGTATTACGCCACAAACGATTATAATTTTGAAAAACTACCCAATCCACCAAGTTTCACACCAGAGAGATGCATTGGATGCCAGAGAATAATAAAGAAGGGCGCTGAACCCTATCTCTTGTCTGGTATTGGGATAGCGTGTATAGAATGCGAGCCTCCAGTAATGCTGACCAGTGCGGGTACAAACAATTATTCCCTTGGCAACGATTAGTACCTAGTCAAGTATACATTCATACTGTCCAAACTTCAGAAAGTTGCGAGAAACATGTGCTATGAAAAAAAAAAGATGTTGAAATAAAAATTGTACTTTTAGTTGTCAAAAAAAACAACAGGTAAGCCTTGTAATGATTATGTTATTATTAAATCACATACTCAGGGTACTGTGTAGCTTTTGTGAACGTAGTAAGGTTGCAGGCAGTACACGGGAGGATTCTCCTTAAAAACCAAATATTCAGAAAAGTCATTTTTGTGCAGTACTGGTTTTTCTTTTCTTTCTTGTGTTTGGGTTAGTTTTACGCGATCTTACCACAGTTCGCTTAGGATTAGGATCTATCCGTCTCGGAATAGGATTGCATCCTTAATTTAATTGTTAGATACTTAACAACATCCATTAGAATAAAACCTCATTTCAGTAACTGTAGATTCTAATGTAAGGTTGAAGAAATGCTGAATTTTTATTGTAATATCGCTTCTTACTTGCCAGCACATGCAGCAACACCCGCTGAAGGGAAAACAGCAAACCCATATGATCTAGGAGGTACAACAAAGTCTCCAGATGTAACCACCTTCGCCTGCATTGGAGGTAAAGTACCATCAGATCCAAGTAGAAGTTTTTGTCCATTTAACTTAGAAACAGTGGATTGCAATGTGTCTGCCGTAAAGATGTACTCATTTCTTGGGAACATTGCGTTGAATCCAGATATATTCAAAGTAATTATTAGAGGTCCTGGGTTTGCGTACATGACAACAACAGCGCCTTGAGACTGAGAAGAACTTGCACAATGAGCATAAGCCAACACTTGTCCGTTGCTATCTAAAGAAGGTCTTTAGAGGTTTGATAGCTCTAACAAAGCAGTGATTACCTGTAGTAGTTCCCAATACCTTGGTACCCATGACTCGCTTGTATAATACGGCAGGCCAGTAGTCAGGAGCAACTTAAATAGCGTTAACTTAATTTGTGTTTTTTTTTAAAATTTTCGTTTTGTTGTACCTGATATAGGTGTTGTTCTAAGGTTTATGAGACCCAATGTATCATGGTTTGTAAGCGCCCATCTTGCGTGTAGTGTAACACCTGAGCTTGCATATTGCCCAAGGGAAGCAATATACCAAAATCCGTTTTGGAACATGCCAGTAAACTAAATGCAAAATTAAGATGAAAAATCAAAGAGATGGTTGGTCTTTTTTTAAGATTGTACCCCGCCAGCATCTTTATAAGCAGAATTTGTTTCAGTTATCCATAGTTTAATATCATTCGCTTGTCCTTAGAGTATAAATAAGAGCCGAGGAATAACAGGACGAGATTTTTTAAAGTGGAACCAAAAAAAAACACCTTGTACCTATTTGTTTCCAAATGCTAACACAACCACTGCTATTAGCTTGTTTGTCTTGCTTTAAAATATTATTTCTTAGCCAATTAGCGCTTACTAAATCTTGTGCAAGAGTAGTTCCATCACCAGCAGGGTACGTATGATACGTAAAACCACTCAAAAAAGACTTCGTTCCTGACATAAACTTTTGAACATCTTCGTCACAGTAATTTGTGCTCGGTCCAAAAATAAGAGGTTTGTTGTTCGGCCAAATAGCCGTGAATATCTTATTTAGCCTGTTGTAATCTTGGATATTCTGTTCAATAGATATATGAGGCTTACGGGTCAACTCATTGCCGAGTTCAAACCCATGAATAGG
Source organism: Trichosphaerium sp. ATCC 40318 (assembly GCA_038496445.1). Classification (NCBI taxonomy): domain Eukaryota; phylum Discosea; class Flabellinia; family Trichosidae; genus Trichosphaerium; species Trichosphaerium sp. ATCC 40318. Next base: position 58,809 of record JALMLS010000234.1, on the reverse strand, counting down.
TCCAATGTTATTTTCTTTTAGGTAATTTAAAAAGGACTCTAGATTACTTGTATCCCAAGGTCCAGTACAAGTTGAAGTTGTACAATTACGACCATATAACTCGTTCAAGTCGAACAAGAAATCAAGATTAGCAGCTTCAGCGAAATCAACTATTTTTTTGAAAACAGAAACAGGCATATCCTTTATTGGAATAGGAAAATCGCCAGCACTAGATAGTAAAAAAAATTAGAAAGAACCACGTTTTCTCATGAGATTTCTCAAAGTGAGTCTCCAGAACTTACCCAATACTACTCTTCAAGTCATAGCGGACGAAATCTGCTGATATACCACCAACACGAAGAACGCCTGGGCTTATTTGACGCGTCAAATATTGAAACTGTTTATTTGTCAAAAATTCTTCTTGAGCTAAAACACGCTCTACTTCCCATCTAAATTATTAATCACGTGATTTTGAAAAGGTTTTGGAATAAGTTGAATCTTGCGCACCCAGCACCAATAAACTTTGTACCAGTGTCAGCAATGACGCGAGAGGTATCAATAACAACGTTTTCAGCACAGTATCTATAGTTGGTGAAAAAATCGACAAGAACGTAAATCATCGTACCCTAGGATAAACCCAAACAAAACAAATCAACAAGAGCTTGTACGACATGATGTTTTCGGTATCCCTTTAGTGGTTAAGTTGTGCACGGATAGAAAATCATTTGACTCAACATTTTGGGTAAACAAATAGCAGATATATTTTATGTGAGGTTGTTAATACCGTATCAGCTCTTGACTGGTTACACCAAACTGAGAGGCATCGGTATTTTGTTCTGAGGTTGTCGCTGTTGGCACTCGAGATTGTTGTGGTGACACCCGCTGCCTCTAAGAAGGGCGAACTTGAGATGTGAAGAGACAGTAATAAGTGTCACATTAACTTCTCATTGTATGATAAACCTTGTAATTTTTACTTTCTGATTTCAGTGTATTTGAAGATGTCAAGTTTTAAGAGGCTCTCACAATAAACAATTCAGTTTACAAGTTGGTAAATCCTCTTTATTTATGATACAAGTTTTAAAAGTCAAGAGAATCATCTGAATCAAAAAGAGCTTTTTTAGAAGCGGGTATTAGACTTTTTCTTTTTTTCTTCTTTGTTGCACTAATCACTGCTTCCCTCTTTGAGAACACTGGCGCACTTGCAATATCATCTATAGATAACATAACTAGTTAGTCATAGGCAATAAAAAGGGAAAACCGCGAAAATCACGTGCCTAGTAGTACTCTTTTTTTATCTGCTTCTTTTGCAGCTTTTTTTAAAGACTTAACATCTTTTTTCTCTGTTTTCTCTTCAGTAGCTTCTTTTTTATCTTTTCTGTACTTTGCTAATACTCTAGCAAACTCAGCTTCACTATCACTATCACTATCATCATCTACCAATAAAGCATCAACAGTAATGTTAGTAGAGTCTTTTTTCTCGTCTTCTTTAGTTGGCTTAGAGTTTTGTGTTCTCGGTGGACTTGCAAGTAATGCATCAATATCAATATCATCGTCGTCATCTGATATAGATTCTAATAGATCCAAAATACTCGTCTTTTTTTCGCTGGTATCTTTAGTAACCCTAGCACTCGAGAATCCATCTTTTTTGTCTTCTTTTTTTTTCTTCAAAAATTCTGGTTTTTCTTTCTTCGGCGATGGTGTTGTTGTGTTTGTTTTTTTTGTCTTGTATTTTCTGAAAAAATCATCAACAGTGTCTTTGTCATCGTCATCATCGATAACTTTGTTTGTTTTATGTGTTTGTTGTGTAGAGGTAGATGTTTTTTTTTTAGGTTGGAAAACTGTTTTGTTGAGAATATCTTCAAGTTCATCTGGATCATCAAACCATTCACTCATCTCTTGTGCTATACTATGTCCATCCTTTGATTTATCTATACCCATATGTTTTGCAATAATAGACTCTGTTCTTGAATCCATTTGATTTCTAGAATCAGATATATCAGTCATAACATCATCGTCATCAGTCAAATCAATAGAAACAATATCATCAGTCTTTTGTCTCTTTACTCTCGGTTGGTTATCAAAATCCTCCAATTTCAGCCTTGTAGAAGACTTTGGTGATGTCTTCCTACGTATAGGCCACTCCACAGCTGGTTTTACAGGAGACGTAGACTTCCTAAAACAATGACTTAATACCTCAACTTAACAAAGTGAGTCTTACCTTTTTCTTGTTGGTTTCTTTTTTTTCTTCTCTACAGGTTTGGCTTCAGCCAATGTAGATATCATCTTAAATAAACCATCCTCGTTTATAATAGGTATATATCTATCAACAATTGTTCGTATTTTAGATATTCCATATTGATCACCAACAAGTGCATGTGTAACCTTTTTAGCAACTGATTTGAAAACAAGACTAACGAGGAACAGTTAGATACAATCACAATCATCAATCGTTTCCCGTAATTCTTTATGACGTACCCTCCATACTGTTTGATAAGTGCTTCAGCCTCTTCTCGTTCAAGGGACTCCAAAACACCAGTAACAACAAATGCTTTACCAGTAAGACAATTCGGTTTACCAACAGGCAGCGGTTTCTTTCCTTTGAGTGGTGGACGTTGCCTAACAAATAAATTATTACTTGGGTTTTTTAACTGTGAATAATACTCACCTATTAGCATATGAATTAAATCCAGTACGCAAAGCACTTCGCTTTGCATCCAACTTGAAAATATCAATTGATTTTTTTTCTTCATCTTCACTAGATTCTTCTTCGTCCTATTGTATTTGTTTCAGTGTGCATATATCTTAGCATAATAAACATACCGATTCTTCTGGTGTATCAACAGGTATAAGTGTTGCTGTAACCGCATCGTTCATGTGTTTATCTTCAGTCTCTTCTTCTTTATCTTCATCTTCGTCTGGTGAAATTACAGGTTGTGTTCTTGTTGTTGGTAGCGAGAATTTGAAGCCACCACGTCCAAACATTCCACCTGAGGGCTTTGCAATATATCAGAAACGAAAATACCTAGCTATGGGAGTGGATTATCTAGACGTACTGTTGAAGATGCAGGTTTTGGTGGTGTTTTCTTAGTGGGTTTTTTCTTGGCTGGTGCTTTTTTTACAAATGTTTTCGTACTAAATTAAGCTCAAAGTTAGCACGTTATTTAGCAACGAATTCACGAGACGTACGGCTTATTTTTTTGAAGTGGTTTTTTGTAATTATCAAAGCGCTGAAGGAGAATAAAGTGAGAATAGACATTAAAAATAAAGAGTTGAACAAAATGTTCTTTTGATGCTGTACCTTGTAGAACATGAGTACTTTAGGGTGCGCACGAATTATCCTTGAGTCAAAAGAAAGTAATCGTAATCCTTTCAACGAAGATACACGTGATAGTGCTACATATGCTTGACCACTGCACAATGAAATAGTTAGTAACAGACAGAATGCTAAAAAGATGAACATACTATTCAAAGACATTATCAAGCTTCATCTCTGCATGTTCAATAGTTTGACCTTGACATTTATGTATTGTCAATGCCCATGCGAGCCTCAAAGGTAATTGATGACGTGTCTAATACTAAATAAGCTCCTGTGGACACAACTAAAACAAAAGAACTCAAATCGTACAGCCACATCTCTCCCAGCGACATTAACTTCCCACTTAGTCAGTTCAACAGTCTCAACTATTCCATTAGCGAACTAAACACCAATATTAATAATACATAGTTAATTAATCATCATTAAATACTAAAAAAGACACGTGCTCTAACAATAGGGTATTGACGCTTTTTTGTCTTGTCAAAACTAATCACAACACCTCTTGCTCCACTACACAAACCTCTCTTAACATCTGTGTTCTAATGATCGTATAAGAATGTTAAAACTCTCTTGTAATCAACGTACCTTGAGCAACATGACTTGGGCTCCAACTTTAAGTAGTAATTCTTCAGGAGCTTGGCAGTGCCGTTTCATTTGACTTATATAAGGTTCTGCACCTCTATTGAAGTTTAAACAAAACTGCATTTATTCACTTGGTAGTACCTGTCTTTTGCTTTGTACAATACTGTCTGTCCTGTTAACTCTGTAAGCCTACTAGAGTTTTCTCTATCTTTAAAAGAAGTAACATTAGTACAACCTAGATGAATAAAAAGTTCATTTTTTCTTCGTACCAACATCTTTGTTTAAAGCGAAAAGATGTGTAGGTTGAACGCCATTTGATTCATCTAGTTTTCTGTACAAGCATTCTTCAAGCATCTGTTTGGTTGATGATTTACACTGACCATGACGTATTTGATTCAGCATCTTAATGAAGTCATTGTCTCCTTTCTACAACAACGTTAGGCAATGATTGCACTTTTTTTTTTTGTTGTTTACTTGTCTGTAAACTTGTGTCAACTCAAACGATTCCTGTATTGTTTCATTCCACGCCTTTGACTCAAAAGCAAACATTACTTCACCATTAGGACCTGATCTATTGATAGGCGGTAACTGGAAAAAATCACCACAACATACAAGCTGAATGCCTACAAACCAAGTAAAAAAACAGTTCAAAACAAAAACTCTACAAGAAAACGTGTGTACCTCCGAATGGTTCTTTCTTTTGTCGTATATACTTAGCAACATAATCAAGTTTATCCATTAGATCCGCATCAATCATGGATATTTCATCTATAATGAGCACTAAGGACAACATGTTAATTGAGAATAAAATAAAAACAAAAGAAACGTGATTAATTAACTCTTCATTGTACCTTTACATTTCTGCCAGTACTGCTTTGCCCGCGACTTTAGTGCTTTCTCAGCAAGTGCTAGTTTATTTTCTCTACCCAAACCAATACCAGCAAACGAGTGAATCGTCCTGAATGTCAAAGTGTCAGCCGTGCAAGTTTTTTTCCTTTTGACGTACATGCCACCAATAGTTACTGCAGCAACACCTGTTGCAGCCGTTACGTAGGTTGTGTCGTCCGGTAATGTTCTAATGATGTATCGAAGCAACGTCTAGTGGGACCGTTAATAATTATAACGCGAAATGCAGCAATATTATCGTCGTAGGCATCAAAGTAACTGAAATTGGTTTGTATCAACTAATTCGTACCGATTTACCTGTACCAGCGCTGCCAGTAAAGAATATGCTTTTTCCGCGATGAATAGCTTTGGAAACAGCACGTTGTTCCTGATTAATTTAAAAAAGTGCCAATAACGCTTACTCACCTCTGATAATTGTATATTGAACGCCTCAGGCACTTTTTTGGGTATATTGCGGCTACTTTGCCAATCATCATCAAATTCCGCTTTTGGTGTCGCTACACGCTTATTCCATCCTCCAGTAGTACCAATTCTCCTCCTTACACCCAACGTTTTCTTCCTTTTGGGCGGGGTACTTTTTACGGTGCTTGAGCTGTTCTTTGACATGTCTCAACGCAAAAATGACATACTTCGCGCTTATTGATGGCGTTTTTCTCAGAAGTAACAAATTGTCGTGGGTTTTCTATCAGCACAGAAATTTCGATCTAATACAAACACAAGCGTAACACCATGTACACAGCCGGTTCAATATCGCAAAACCTTTCCCAATCAATCACAGCCAAACCAACGCAAGACGCAGGCCCTGTGAAGTTTACTTTGCTTGTGAAGATGGAGAACGCGCGTACACTTTCTGGTTTACTTAAAACGTTACAGTATGACCCAAACTGCGTATGTTTATTCCTGGAGCTCTTGATACAAGTACTAACGCGTTTGTAGAGCGTAACGTTTAATGTTTCGGCTGCTGGTATAAAATGTAGCGTAGAAAAGAAACAAGCCATGCAAGTACGCCCAAAGAATCATACGCATAAATTGTTGCCTTTCCACTAAAAAACAAATATTCAAAAAATAAACCGCTCATTTATCTAAACGCGTTCATAGGGCAGTACAATGCTATCGCATACTCTGTTTCAAGAATACAACTTTAACAGCCAAAGTGACAATGTAGACTTTGCAGTTAGCCTTCATGGTGCGTAAAACACCTTTGCTACGCCAAAAAAGACATAAAAGAAGCATACTAAGGATTTTTGATTAATTTTGCTTTTAGCACTTCTAAGCTGCCTTGATATCTATGGTAACTCTCCATCAAGCTTCCCAGCACTTCAAATGGGATACAAAGGTCACGGAAATCCACTACTTGTATTGCACGTGAAGAAAACCAACAAGAACTGAGACAGTTTTTTCTTACGTTTAGATTTAGGCTTGAGGAAAATGACGTACTGACTGATTGCACAATACATACAGAAGAGCCTTCACTCGCTTCTCCTGTATTTAATCTACGATCAGCACCACAGACAGCCAAAGTTATAATGAAGGTAAGGTAATGGAGAGGTTTTTATTAGTTTTTTGAGGCTGGTAGTGTTTCTTTATTGAAATTGTGTTTTACGCGCTTTGGTTGACTTTAATGTAGAGTGACGCCCTTAGAGACGCATTTGGAGAGCTAGATTGGTCAAATAGCGTTGCTTCTTTGCGTATTGCACGAACGGACCCTCATTTTCAGCTTAAGACTGTAAGTGCTACTGGTAGCCTTGCTGTTGATTATAACAAGGATTCTGAACCTTTTGAGTCTTTTGAATGCACACAAGATATGCTTTTTGAGTACGACACATTCGGTTTTTCCGGCCTTTTTTGATTTAATGACCATATTTAGATATCGGTTAAAACTATTACAACCTTGCCTAAAAGCACTTGGTAGTGCTAAGAAAACGATGATACGCCTAAATGCTCGTGGGTTACTTAACATACAGCATATGATACCAACAGAAGACGGTAAGTAACTAAAGCGGCTATACCAAAACAACAAACAAATCACTACTTTTTTTGATTTATTCTATTTTTACCATTTTGGTCATCACTGACTTTTCCCGCCTGTGTAGGAGAGTTGAGTTTTGTAGACTTTTATGTTGTTGCACAAGAAGATGCACCATCCGATGACGAAATGTAAAAAAAAAAAACTGAGCAATGAATGAGAATTCAAAAAACCTTTGTAAATAAAAATAAGTTGTGTGTTCTGATAGCTTACTGTAACGTTCTTGTTACTTAAACCATAGTCTTGGGCCTTTTTGTTGATTAGGGTAAAGCCAAAAAAGAGGATCTTGAGTAGCAGTAAAGGCAAAAAAGAGGTCTGAGTTTCTTTTTTTGAAACTTGCCTTTTTTGCTCTGTTTTTACTTTACGCAGTAATTACTGCACAAACTATTGCCATTACGTAATATTACTTATTTTGTTGTGCTACCTAAAACAAACGAAACGTTCTAAATAAGATGTTTCGGGCTCCTCTTCCGTTTGGGTAATTCAACGTCGTAACTAGCGGTTACGACTGTACTATGTTCTTATAGCAAGTACCACAACACTGTTGGCGGATTGAAGAGTAAAAACAACTAAGAAGAATCGGACAAATTAGTTTTTTTGATATTGTAAAAAAAAAAGTCAAAAAGAGTACGCGTATGTTTATATCTGTGACATCTTTACATAGATAGCAATGCCTTCTAAAACAACTTCACCTGGACGTAAACACTTAGAAAAAAACTATAAAGAATGGGAAGAACAAATTGTGCAACTAGCGTACTCAGAATTCGGTTCGTACTTCTTTTTGTAAAACAAATCCTTTTTTTTCTTACTTTTCTCATTTTAGATTTTGGTTCAGCGTACACCCTTCTATCTAGCTCTATCATAACTCCAAAGAGGAAGCTACATACCCTTATTGCAGTTTATAATCAACAGCAAACCCAAGAGAAAATGCAACAAAACAACACCACAAGCAATGAAACAACAACAAGGTAAAACAAAGCAAAGAAAGAAAAAAACTTGCAAAAAAAGAAATTACTTGTTTTCGACTTCTATTTTTGTCTTTTCGAAACGAAACGGTGTGCCGTTTCAACTCGCGTGTATTCGTTTATATTTAGAATCAAAGCGACTGCTAGATATTTTATCTGACTTTTTTATAGCAACAATATTTCAAACACCATAAAAACAACCCTCAGAGTGTGCAACTTATTCGCAGTATGGGCGGAGCACTTTCCTAATGATTTTTCCAAAAAAAGTGTTCACCTCGCTTTTCGAGAATTTGTCATTTCAAACGCTCCTGTTCTACTAGATGTACTTGTACAACTCGATATTAACGTAAGACAATACTTAAAAACACATAAAACTATTACTAACACTTTCATTCTTACAGCTTATGCAGAAACTTGTCGCAAGCAGAAACAAAAGATCAAGGATTTCAAAACTGAAAAAAAAGATTTCAGGAAGATTGTCACAACCAACATCACCACGCAGACCTATGACACCTCCAAGTGCTGATTTATTATCAAGAAACTCAACACCTCGTCTTAGCAGACCAAATAGCGCATTGAATACGCCTGTAGGTGTCAAGCGCGTTTAGGAATGAAACATTTTGTTGATTTCTTGTAAAATTGTAAAATAGTATCAAGTAAATGTTTGTATTGATTTCTTTCTTCTGACACGTTTTCTTTTACTTTCAATAACCTCTACATAGACCCAAGTATTAATGTAGCTTATCTTATGGTTTATTTTGCGTACCAGATTCAAGAGCTTGATGTATAATTTGTTTTAGTTGATTGTCTTTTGTTGTACAATTCACATTTTTCAAAACAGCTACTACCCTATACAACGCATCGCTATGTATCATAGTACAAAAATCCTTATCTGCCTAAAAATGATTTAATACACGAGATGAGTAGTACAACTTACCAACTTGTTTGGGGTACCAACAGCGACAGTATCCGGAATATCAGGTTTCTTCTTATTTTTTTGAAACTCTGATTCTTCAATAAAAGGAGCGGAAGCACTTAACCGTTAATAAGATAGTACACTGAATGACCTTACCTTTCACATGTATTATTTGTTTCTATCTTTCTCTTCTTACTAACAGGGCCAATAAGAGTAGCTTGCAAGCGTCTCTTTCTAGGTAAAACAACCGAAGGTTTTTGATCAGTTTTGTCCATTTTAGTTGTTGATTCGTCATCTCTCTTTACTTTTAATGGCACATGATGTAACAACTCTCTAGGAAACTTCGTACAACCACTCTTAAAGTAATCTACCGATGCACTTGATAACCTCATTGAACTCTTTTCAAACCAAGTAAATAAACAATCGAAAAAGCTTAGAAAATATTTCCATCCTTCTTCTTTCTGTTGTTCTTGTAACTTTGTTATAATCTTTGTAGCTACACGTTTTGGTATTTGATTCATTTCCTTAGCAAGATCAGAATCCCATGACATGTATCGATAACGTCTAGTAACATTTGCAGCTAAAACAAATAAGACACTGTCCATCATGCAAAACTGAAACAGTATTGGAGAAATAGCTACCTCGTGCATAAGCTTCAAGGGCTTCAAGAAAAAAGCCTACGAATAAAATACTTAGTGATTTAATACGATTAGATTGCTTTGTACCGGTTTCAAAGAGATGATCTCCCTGTTCTGTATATGGATAGACATTACAATTATTACAAAACTTCTCTGAGGATTCCACCTACATTTTTTGTCATTTGGTTGTAGCAAAAAAAGGAAATGCAATACCGCTTTATTGAAATATTTCCTGGCACTAACATGATCTTCTGTATCCTTATAACACCTTGCTAGTTCAAAAAAAGAGCAAGGTACCCTTGTAAACTGACAATCATCCATCAATCCTGCCATAAGAAGAATCTTTAGATTCTAAAAAAAGTTAAACAAAAAAGTGCTCGTACATCCAATAAAAAACCCAACAACGTACGTCATCAATGTCTGTATTAGTCAAAAGGATTGCTACAAACTGAATATCACTACATAATGTAGCATCCCATTCATCCCACGTGTTTCTTTGATAGCACCATGAGAAACTATTCTTTTCTTCTACAGGACAACCAATAGTACTTGATGGTGTCATAATTTCAACCATATCAGTCCTGAAACAAATTAATAAAAAACTATCTCAAAAAGAAAAGTCGACTGCAATGTGTCAAGTGTCAAAAAAGAAAAAACAAAATGACATTTTGCCAAAACACCGTAACATAATATCTGGTACGTACACAGACATGTCAGATACACGTGGTAGTATTTTTAACTTCTCTTTATCTTCCTTGAAGCCAATCCAAACATGAATTTCGCTTATGATAGGCCAAACCTTGTCAACGTCATTTTGTCACCGTGGAGCACATTTTTACACTTGGGCACGTACGTTATTAATACCAAGCACTCTACAGGCATCCACGACAACCTGGTATTGCTTTAATACGTGATACGTATTATTTCATCGTACTGTAGCAAAGCCAAGGCAATTACACAGAGATTTGTTTACAAAATGCCATAAATGGGCGTGCTTTAGTTTATAGCGTCTGTTCTTCTTTAGTACGCGTTTTCCGTGCCACGTCAACTTCGACATGATCTGTAGAAGCTCGGCTAGGAAAGTCAGTGGCTGTTGCGAAAAACCATTCTTTACGCTTCGTTTTGGCGTCACAATGCGCTAGCTCTCCGCGATAGAAGGATAATAACCGGCTATAGGTTTCAGCAAAGGAAACAAGAGGAAATGCGCCATTGTTCTCTTCTAGTTCGCCAAGAATACACGAAATAAGGCCTAGACGAGGTGTACCTCGATTGTGAACCTCACTTTTTACAAAATGCACTACATCCGTTATGGATGCCAATGTTGGTAGATTTAATAGATCACAAGATGCGTTGCTTGCCATTTGCAACGTTATTGTTTGGTTTGTATGTGATTGAGGATTTGGTAGGCAAACTTGACGGATTTGTCTGAAGTTAGCAATACGTAGTCTCAGCGCGCTTTTCGGTTGCAAGGTTCTATTTGTGACCAACGAACAGTTCAGTAGTGCTTCAAAAAGGAACTATCTTATGGTTCTTTTTCAACAAACAACTACAGCCCTAAAGTCACAATCCGAAGGCATGTAACAACTTGACAAGCTAACAACATGGCGTATTGAAAGCGTGACATCTCGTTCAATTTGCTAAAGCCTGTGTTTCTCTGTACAGGATTTGCAAGACTGACTTCACCTTACCAAAATTATCAAATGCCAACAAAACAAGTGAGTTCACTCAAACAGTTTTACTTAACATCACGTGGTGCAATAATCAACAAGGCTCGTTAGAATGGTTTCATTATTTATTTTTTATTTTCAACACTTGAATATAAGCAGCAGGTCTTTCTCTGTACAAATCTTTTTCATTTTGACATACGGAATTTTTTTTTTCGTTTTCTTTTGGTTGTTTGTTGACTTCACAAAACGTTGAAGTTACTCTGGTTTTGCTGAAGCCTTTACGTATGGTTTAGCTTCTAGGACCATCTGTTTGAATGATGCTGAAGGTTTGAATACAACAACGTTCTTTTCAGGTACACTGATAGCTTCACCTGTCTTAGGGTTACGAGCCATACGTGGTGCGCGCGTTCTATACGCAAAAAGGATTAGTAACGATATTTTGAGTAGTATAGCATTATGAACTATAAAATAACACCATTGTATGCTCGAGCGAGTGTACGTAAGTTATTAGAGCGTTTTATATGTTGTCCATAGAAATCAGGTAAAAACGCTAGTATTTGTGCGATATGGGTTCTATAACGTACCGGACAAGGAATGAGCCAAAAGCAGATTGGCGGTAGCAACCTTCTTCCATAATTGATTTACGCATAAAGGAGATTACTTCGTCAGCGACCATGGCTAAAAAACTGTTACATTGAAAGAAAAATTAAAAAAAACTCGTACAGGCTTGTTGATTGCTTATCTTTCCACCTCTAATATTAGGTATTACTTTCTTATTAAGTACCATAGCCAGATGTGCAATTAGTCGAGCGCCTGACATTGTGCTTTATCTTGTTTTTGAATTTTTTGGTAAGTTAGTTGTAGTTAAGCGATTTGTGAAGGCATCGATACGATGGCAGCTATCGCTACAGCAAAGACCTTACGGGCACAAGGACCTTTTAAAGCGTTCAGTACCTGGTTTGGAGTTGCTGAAAAGGCCTTGGGAGAAAAACAACACAACGCAATGTGTTTATGCACCTCAACCACTGAGGGCGTACCTTCAGCGCGTATGGTGCTTCTTAAAAAACATTCCAACAAAGGGTTCGAATTTTACACCAACTACACCAGTAGAAAAGGGTATGACGTAAAACAGTTCTATTTGTTGTCTTAACTGACACCGTCAGAAAGGAATTGATCGCAAACCCAAGAGCAGCACTAGTGTTCTATTGGGAAGAAATTCATCGCCAAATACGTATAGAGGTAAGAAAGTTACGCTGTTAAACACTAACAACAGCAAGGGCAACGTAGAAAAAATGACAGACGCTGAATCTACTGCGTACTATGACAGTAGGTCGAAAGGTGCGATATAAAACGTTTACAAGACTGACTGTCAGTAGGGTCGCGTATTGGAGCATGGGCATCAAATCAAAGCTCAGAAATCAAAGACAGAAGCGAATTAGAGGCAAAGTACAATCAATTAACGGAGAAATACGCCGAAGCAGAACGTGCGTTGCTTTAATAGTCTCGTAACTCTAACATTCTCTTAGAGATACCGCGACCTCCTCATTGGGGTGGTTTTCGGGTAGTGCCAACGTCAATTGAATTTTGGCAGAACGGAGACTACCGCCTTCATGACAGGTTTGTATTTTCACGAACGGACGTATCACAAGATTGGCAGTTTAAACTTTTGTCGCCTTAATTCGCAACATTTCGCGTTTGGCTTAATATAATGCCACATTGATGACTAGCAGTGCAGAGTGACGACCTAGGTTATAGAGAAGTAAATTGAAGCCAGTACAAAGGAGAGACTACAAATGTATCAACACGGCTCTTTTAATACGCTCACGGTGAGTATATACGCGTAAATGAACCTGCTCACGCAATACGTGACAGAGTCATCACGAAATAAACGTTACTTGTGGGAATGTCACCTGTTCAGCGCCTTCTACAACGTATGGGTTTAATTACGCTCTAAACTAATTGTTGTGCTGTTTTTGCTAATAAGTGCTTAAAACTCGCTTAGTTGTTGCGGTGATGTTCATTGCTGCGTGTCAATGCATTGCTGTGAAGGAAACTGTTGCGATCCAACGTCAAAAGCTACAAACATTTTATTGATAGGATTTTTCTCAATTTGTGCGATGGCTCTCCTCATGTTTTCCATCAGTATCTGCGCACGATTTTATTTTGGCAGACCGAAAAGACATTCTCCTATTGAACAAGAAAGCGGTGAAGGTTTACTAGAACACCATATTGACGAAGAAGAGGAACGCTAACCATGTCATATCATTTGGCTCAACTTCGGAAACGTGATAATTTTGCACCTTTTTCACGTGGGTCACTCCAGAGAATTTTAAACTCGCTCGAGATTGTAATTGCTAGCAATAATAGCTGTTGATAGAACCCTTTTGAGGGCTGTCTGCACCCAAGGTATGTAGTATGATGGGAATTTATTGGTTTTTCATGTAAAAATTATAAACAGAATCAATCTTTTTTATTGTTGCAACTTTGAAAATAAAGAAATGTACTCTTTAGCTACTGCTGTATTATACCATACTCTAGATCTCTTTGTATTTATGTCAATAGCCTTCTTATAGTATCCACTTTTACACCACTTGATGATCGTTTCAGCACTTGCTTGTAAGTCAATTGTGGTTATATCAGAACCATCAGAGTATGGCACTTTAATGACTTCTAGACCTTCTATCTTTTCTGAACCATTCATTTCTATAATCACAGGTATACCTTGACTTGCATGAAGGCTTCCTGAAGATTCACCAGTACGTACTGAGCCTTCAAGGTAGTACATCTGAACATTAAATGTTACATCAATTGGATCAGTTGTTGTGTTTACAACGACAACATTTTTCTTATCACTGACACCGATACTATTGTATTCTTTATCATCTATCAATGTTATTCCATATCTATCAATGATCATAGCATGCGTTTGGGCTATTGCCTTTAGTGAAACTAGCTCAGTAGGCTTTCCTCCAATGTAACCAATAACTGAACTTCTTTCTTCTTTTGAGTTTTGAAACACGTGTCCTAGAAGTTGTAGCACGTGTTCAATTGATCTCATCTCTCCCCACGTAGTGTGACTACCAATAAGAATATTCGGTGACTCTGTCAAAGTCTTTTCAAAGTCAAAAAACCCGTGAGGAATTACGGATTTTAAAATATTGTGCTTGTTCGGATAAAATACGTCTTTAATGTGAAGATCCCCAAGAAACACAACGGCCATGGGCTTACCTTCCCAGTCATTTAACAGTATAGATAGTTCAGGGTGACGCGATTGTATCTCGTCTGGTCTGTGTAGCAGCACAATTATAGCTTTTTTACTGTTTGAGGCGCGTCTTAAGTGTTGCAGCATTAGTTTATCTTGTTTTTCGGCATGTGGCCCTCCGTGAAGTTGCAGGAGTATTAAATCAGCTTTGTATGTTATATTGTCACTAGCGCTATGCATTGTAGCTGTCCAGCCGTTGTTTTGAAAGCCTTTTAGTAAAATACCGTCTGTGAAGCGTTCTAGGGTTTTTGAACCGTATATTTCTACTGTACCAGACATTAGTGTAAGGAGCTTGGTTTGGTTAAATATAGAGAAATGACTTGTTTTGGCATGTCAAAATCTCGTTTTACTTACCGTTGTACGTAACCAATAATTTATTGAGTCTGGAATGTGCCATAGCTATGATTTTAACACAAATTCTCAATGAACTCATTGAGTCCAGAGCTGCGAATTCGTTGGATTTGATAGCTTTTTTTTTGCCTACTTAATTCCTTGAGACTCTGGAACATGGATGGGTTCTATCAAGTAAACACGCTACCAACAAAGACTTCAATAAAACCAAGCGACTCTCAACTAGTAGAGTGTTTGGTGGACGGACTGTGCGTTCAGTGATCCTATCCTATGCGTTTAAAGGAGGTAAGAGTGAATGCATTTGTAACTGGAGGAGTTGTGAAATCTCTCAAGTTGGTCAATAACGTGTATACGCGTCTTGTACACTTTCATTAATAAGACTAGTGCAATTTTCTTGAAGTGTTTCATTCATGTCAAGATGACAAGGCAACAAACAAAAGAATTTTAGAAGAACCGTCAAGCTCAGCTTCATCGCTGAGAAAATGCGCACCGAAATCATAGAAGTTTGCAACAATTAACTTGTCACGGCACTATGTTGCCTTTAACGGGCACAATACCTTGGATCAACGACATAATCAATTCTCTGGCGTATTGACCGACCTTACGATCTTATTGGTATTCATTTATATCGTGAAAGTTTACGAACCCAACCTTCTACTTCCATATTTGGTCATAAAATGAAAAAGCGACATCTAAGATCAAAATACAAAGAGTGTCAAACAGAACGTTTGTTTACAGTATCTAAAACCCGGGTAATATAGTTGGGTACTTTATAGGGTCAAATGCTCGACTTCAATGAAGTCCCGACCAATACCTTTTTTATCAAAATTCTTAAACTTACAAACCACTAACAACAAATGACTGATATACAAGTAACGTACGATAAGTGTAATGCTATTGAAGTATATTCTAGCTCATTTTGAGAAAGCGGAGAGTTTTTGTACCGTTAACTTACTCTTTTTACAGTATTGTACACGCTGTACTCAACGATCAAGGTGGTAAAGCGGTACAAGTAAGCGGAAAACCAATTGGAGCCATTGGACGGTTAATGACTACGGAACGCAAGACGGTAACTAAAAACAGTTTAAAACCGTTCTAAACGATGTCTAGGACCCAAATCCAGCATGGAATACTGATTTCAAGTGGACAATAAGAAACAGGAATGTTAAAATTCGATTTACCTTAAAGGTACTCCAACCGCTTTTCCTACGCCCAGAAACTAACACTGTACCTTTTAAACAGGTTGGAACTTTATCAGAGAACAAAGAGGTTGAAACTGCTCAATTTCAAGAAAATATGTACATTGAACTACATGTTCCTTTTTCTACTGGCATGTTAATCGCAGTTGTCGTATTAACACCAAATGTGGAACTCCAACAAAGGTATTTACATTTATTTGATAAAAATATAACTAATCACGTGTTTTAGAATAGCTAGTAGAGCACCTCCCTCACAACTAATGGCTGGCTTAAATCAAGTAAACAAACTTGTTTCTGAGGGAACTCAAGTTTGTAATGAAGAAGTTAGAAAGAATCAGGATACAGGTATTTTGCCACAAACTCCACAGTTAAATCTTGGCCAAGGATCTGCTCAGTAAGTCGTATAAACTGGTTTTTTTGCAGTAGTTAGTTTTTCTTATTTTTTTCTTGCTCTAGTAAAGTTGAAGTTGTACATGGTACAAATACAACAAATGACGCAAAGTTTGTATTGATGCTTCACGGAGCTTCTTCTCTATCAAAAGGTTTGTTTTTCTAGCTTGTTATTTTATTGTTAATCCGTTGTCATTAGCACAAAAGTATCATATTGAAGCTTCAATAAATGATGTTGTTATTGGTAAAACAGCAGCTTGTGCAAAGAAGTCAGCAGAACCTACATGGAATAAGCCTATCATAGTATCTAACTATAGTCCTGATGTCACATTAAAACTCATGAGTAAGAAGAAACCAATGGCATTAACAACAATATCATTAAACGAAATAATGCCATTTCAGCAACAAGTATTTCCACTATCACTTGTCAAAAAAGGTATGGATTGGCTACCTTCTATCAAGTACGCTTTGATACTAATATTTTTTATCATTAGGTCTTACAGGTGAACCAACACTATCTGTTTCAATGATCCCTGTAGCTAAAGTAATTGTTTCACAATAGCTATCCCAATTTTTTCACAAAAATGTAAACACAGCCCACCAATGTCAATAAAAACTTCACTATTCACATTTGTTAAACATGTCTCACCATAAATTTCTGAAAAAATCACAAATCTAAACGACGTATTTCTGAATGGAACGAAAAACTAAAACTTCTTTCTTCGCAAGCTAATTTTGTCTCTTCTAGAAGATGCGCTCTGTAGTCCTTCAATTATTTTTTCACTAGTTTATTTGAAATATTTTACACGTGATCTCTCTACCAGAGGCGGAACATCAGGAGGTACACTCAATTGAATATCAGGCCTAGAAAAAACAAAAGCAAGTTAACCAAAAAAAAAACCCATAAAAAGTTGCACCGCGAGTTGGAAGCAGTAATGCTCTTTTTCTTACCTATAAAATACAATGGTAGATGCTATACTCTCTTTATCACCCTTCCACCAAAAAGGTATTCGCACAAGCGTTAAACCTAATTGTCAATTAAGCCAAAGGCAACAAAGCTTGAATTCCATCATCGTAGTGTTTAATGTACCTGCGTTTTCTATTATCCGTGTTCTATTTGAATCACGTTTTGTTTGCGCTTGCGTCGGTCCAAAGTAGGCAAGATCTTCATAGTGATGACGACCTTCAAAAAACGTTAATGATCACGTGATACAGACTTGGAGAACAACACCGAAAATTAGGTTGATTAAGCTGTTATTTTAAGCAGTATACCACGTACCTTGGTACTCAAGAACTAGGCTATAATCTGGTATAAAAACATCAACCATCATAGCTGTATGATATCCAGTTAGATGCATAATATTAAACTCCTCTACGACTTTAATATTCGGAAATAATTCACAGGCAGTATTATACATTTGCCTAGAAAAAAAAAAGATGAGCTGGTACGCAGATCTAAACGAAAAGAAAATCGTAGCAAACGGTAATTATAGCTAGCTGATTGTTGTATTGAATTTATGTTATGTTAAATTAGCCTTCAATAGCACAAATGAAGTTTTTAATTACGTACCATTGCCAAGACTTCTTTGAAGATAGAGAGAATAGATCCCAATTCCATTGTTCAGTTGGATACATTTCAGTCAAGACTTGTCTCCATTGATTCAGTACTAATAGTCTAGAACCTCCTTCATCACATATTTGTTGGTTTGATATACGATACCATTCCTTTGGAGATGATATATTGAATGTACGTCCAACATCTACAAGCAAAACAAATAACATTAGAAAAAAAGTGGTTGCAACAGAAAAAAAAAGGCGAAAGCTTTGTTGGCATGTCGTACATCTTAAAAATAAAGCTACATTGCTCTCTGATACGAAAAAATCTGTAGGTATTTGACTAGCAAAATAGTAAGCGTGTGTGAGCGATTAGCAAGCAAGTAAGCTGAAACGAATTGTATGTGGAGTGCATTCAAAAATGAACCTTACATAAACTTCCACGCCGTCCAGTTATGGTCATCGTATATAGCCATCACAGCTTTTGCAAGAGAGCTTTCATAACTAAAACATGTATTAGGAATAGTTTCAGTGATACTAGTCAGAAATGGTAATTAGTAGTACAAGTTCTTAATGAGTGTCATCACTTTTAAGTTTGAATAGATATTAGGTTTAACATTATACCAATCATCCAGCTGTTTAATTTTAAGCTTTTTACCAAGAACATCAAAGTATTCTCTTTGATTTTCTTTTGATTGCCAAAACCTTGATGGTGCACGACTAGTTCACGTGGTGAGACAGTGATTGATTTTTTGTTTTGATCTTAAAAAACCAAACCTGAATTTCCAAGGTATCCAATCGTAGTCTGGATACAAGTCTGTCAGAGCATTCTTCAATGAGCTGCTATACCTAATATCACAGTATAAATACATATGCATTATAGTAGTTAAAAAGGTCATACAAGGATAACGTACAAATTACATAGAACGGCTCTTCCGCCTTGCTCAAAAATTTGATAATTCTGTATTGAGTAGAAATCACTTAGGTCTTTTAAGTCAAGATCTGCTGCTATAGATTCGAATAGCATTCTTTTTTGATTCTTAGAAGTCCAGTGTTGCCTTGGAGCCCGTCTATCATATATATTAATTAATACTAACCAAAATAAATGGTTACAAACGTGAACTTCCAAGGTCGCCAGTTAAACTCTGGAAAAATAATTTGCATTGTATGTGCTAACGACCCACCGTATCTAAGATTAGATTATTAGGTCAGATGTTTAGTTAATAGTGAGTATGTACTGCTTCATGATAAGACGACCGCCATATTTGATAACCTTCTCGGTGTCCACTGTGTACCAATCAGCTAAAGTTTTCAAACGCATCTTCTTCCCAAGTCGATCTATACTTTCACGTTGATTTACAATGTCTTGCCAGTGTCTATTAAAATATCAAATACCTTCCTTAGATTGTTGTCATTATTACGTACCTATGAGGTGCATTTCTATAATTAAAGTAAGCCAGAAAGTAAATAAAGGTGCCAAAGATACGAACTAGTTTTTAAAATGTCATTTTTAGAAACAAAAGGTGGTACGCACGTGAACTTCCAGGGTTCCCAAGGATAGGTCGGATATAAACACTTTAACGCATACGCTATCGAATGACCATAACTAGAGGGTAAAAATTTAGAGTACAACTTTCTAACTGTAGAAAGTTATGAACTGATTTATTTGGGCCTTTCTACGCTAAGTGGTTGCGTATCGACTAGTTTTCGTACTTTCTGATGAACGGTCTTCCACCAGCTTCAATGACAGCTCCCACAGTTATTTTGTACCAATCATTTAGTACTTGTACGCGTAATCGTGGCGCAATTACTGTTTCAAAGATGACTTGTTGCTCTTTATGAAAAATAGGCTTCCCCTTAATTACCGTGGATACGCCAGAGACTATAAAAGCTGATTTTGGCGCTATCTGCATGTGTTAAACCCAACAACGAATGTGACAGTATAATCCTTTTTCATAGTCCATAGAACCTCGTTATATATGTCAAGCAGACTGAAGCCATCACAATCAACGAAATGGGTAGTAGACAATAGTTGAATTTGTGTCAAAACTGTTGTGCAGCTTTTTCACAGAGGTTCAAACAACTTTTTTATAAATGCGCTAGAGCTCTTGATCAGCACCCAAATCATGGCAAATAATGCAGCAGTTAGGGACATTGGTAAAATGTATCTTCAAGGTGCGTTTAACAGTAATTGCTTGCTCACAAACTGATCTTATTAAACAGTCAAAATGGCTAAGGGTCTAAGGCCGACTGACTCCAATAGTACGTAATAAAACGGTTGTTAATTGAACTGTCCTTGGTTTACACTAGCAACGCTGTTAAATGAGTACGCGTGTAAACCTATTTGTAGGCGCTCCAGATCCTTGTTGCAGTTTTTCGCTAGGTGAAGATGGTATTTCATACACAACTAAAGTCCTAAAAAAGACAGTGAACCCCACATGGAACGAAGAGTTTGTACTGTATGTTTATTAGATACCATACAATTTTTATTTTGCGAAATCGCTCACCAACGCATTATTTTAGCGATGTAGTAGACCCTACGCAACCTCTTGTAATGACAATCACAGACAACAGCAAACCTGACAAAGGTACATAGAACGAAAACAAACTAAGAAATCAGTATCGTAGAACTATCTAACATACTCTCAAAAAGCCGTATTCATGGGTGCCGTTACAATTCAGATGTCCCAGTTTCTAGACCAACAAACAAAGGACCTTTGGGTCAAAATAAAAGCAAAAGGCAAAAAGAAGTCGAAAAAGAAGTTAGGAGAGTTAAGACTCAAAGTCCAGTACATTAAATACTCAAATTTGGTTAACGTACGTGTTTATATCCAGCCTTTCTCAATTCTCAACTTTATGACAAAAATTCACCATTCCGAATGCACCAAACTGCATTCCTTAGCGATTTATATACTATCAACAATCTAATAAACGCTTTTAGACTATAGTACACCCACAAGCCACATTAATAAGAGCGTTATCAAAAATAACCCTTGAATCGCGTCTTTCAGCTGCTCTCATTGCTATATTCAAGGAGGATAAGCAACTGGATACTCTTGTAAGAAAAATAATAACAGATGAAGTGCAATTAACGGGTAAGAAGCCAACTTTGTTGAAATTACGAAACTGATGTTATTAGCGCGTGCTTCAACGTTATTCCGTGCAGATAGTATGGCAACAAAGCTAATGAGAGAATTCACACGCATAATCGGATTGTACTGGATAGAAACTGTTTGGGGTCCTCTAATTCAAGAGCTATGCAATTCATCAGTTAGAGTTGAGGTACATTTACAAGATTTATTTTCGGTTTTTTTCAACGGTTTTGTCTCGTTTTATTTTTATTGTAGCCGTGTGCATGGCTGCATGTATAGTTATTAATTAACGAGCGCTTAGATTGACCCTCAAAAATTGAAAGAGGGCGAAGATCCAGATGAAAACATACAAATACTCAAAACAAATACAAAAAAGTTTTTGGACGCAGTACTAGGTTCCGCAAAAGCATGCCCTGGGTGAGTATCATATTTTCTGTTCAACATCGGTTTTATAAACCGGAAATCTAACTCGTTTTGAAGAACTCTAAGAGAGATATCTCGTCATTTAGCTGAAACTGTCGGACAAAAATTTCCACAAGCAAAAATGAAGGTACTCACAAATAGTTGTCATTTTTATTGTTTGAGTGTTGTTTTACTTATTACTTTAAAACTAGGCCGTAGGAGGATTCATATTTTTGAGATTTTTATGTCCTGCACTTATAACTCCACAGAACTATGGACTTGTTGAGAGTACGTTAGCACTTTGATGGAATGTACATATATTTTTTGAAAAACCAAGCGCGTTTTTTGGTCATGTTCACCTGTGATTGTACTAGCTATTATTTTTGTTGTATATTGGGAAGCTTCTTTGCTTTGGCTTAGTAATAGATTGTTTGTTAATTGCTTTTAGGTGCCCCGAACTCTGCAACTAGAAGACAATTACTTCTTATTGCAAAGGTTATTCAGAATTTGGCTAATGAAGTCCTCTTTGGCCAGAAAGAAGTATACATGGAACCACTTAATGGTCTCATTGAGAAATATCAAGACAAAGTGAATAGTTTTCTGGAGGACTTGGCTGTACGTGTTTCTGACATTTCTGGAAAAAAAGTTTTATGACTAATTCCTTTGTAGAGTGGTGAACCTGATAGTGAACAGACATCTGAAGTCACTAGTCTACCACGTGATGTGTTATTATTACAACTTGACTACGTTGTACGACTCATTTCTGGATACATGGAGAAACTACGGTACGCTGATCAATCTCCAAGATTCTTTTACGTGGGTGTTAATTTTCTTCTTTAGAGAACCACTCGGTGGTCACGAGCAATTATACTCACTACTTAGTGCTGAAGTAGAGATGAAATTTATGCCTTTGTTGGAACTACAGCGCAAACAAGAACGAAGGTACAGTTTTTTCTTTTTTCGAAAATAGAATTCGAAAAAGCACGTAAAGCAGCCTTCAACGCAAAAACGTTTCACTATGAGCCGCTCTTAATTATACTGCTGCATACTATGCTACTTGGAGGATACTAACAGAAACTCTAGGATCGGAAGGCCTAAAAAAACAAACCACAAACTCGGTCGGCTGTTTAAATAAGAATCTCTTACCCTTTTATGGATTTTCTTGCCCTTCCTAGTGTTGTGCAGTTATTTATCACCCACACTTGTCTTTATCTCTTGTCGCTGTTAAAAAAGAAAACAAAAAAAAACACTGTAAAGCGACAGGAAATGCTGTAAAAAATTTTCAAACAAAGAGACGTTTTTTTTAAAATAGTCACTGCTAGCACCGTTTTAGACCTCTTGACGTATTTCTTAATCCCTATGCTGCCACCTGTGCATTTAGTGGACAAATCCTTTGGTCAGTGAATTAGGCAAAACGGACGTTTATTGACTGCCAGTATTTTGTAACAGCCCGATGGCGCACGCAGGTGCCAAGCGAACTCGCTTAGATGCGTTTGGGACTACGTACTGCATTGCTACGTTTAAAATTGTTAATTTACTATAGAACAACGATAGAAACCGTTACATTAGCTGGTGCACGCGAAGTACTGCCTTTATATGGGTTTTATTTAATAACATTATCGTAGGCTCTTCAATCGAGTCAAAAACGCCAAAAAACAGGTGACCAAATGGTTTTTTCGAGTCAATACAACGCGGTACGGTAAAATGTTACAACAATCTCTAAAATCAACAAGAACGACAATAAAAGCGATGAAGGCCCTCATAGCGTTCTATTTGGGCAAGATAACGACGCAAAAATCAGAGTGCGTTTAAAATCTTATTTATTATATCTCTGACAACCTCAAAAAGTATCTCCTACGCTTAGAAAACACTCTACCAATACCAGACAAAGCAGAACATGCCAAACTAATGGAGTCTTTAAATATTCAACTACGCAGAGAATATAAATCATCTATCAAGGTACCTCACTCCTTATTTCATAAACCTCCAACAAAACAAAATATCATTTCGGTATACTCGTCCCAGCTCACGTGTTTTAACGGCCAAAAATCATCAAGTTTGTCACAAAAATCCTGGAACTTTTTTTTTTTTTTGGCCGCCTTTGAGCCATTGCTGTACTATCGTGAGAAATTTATTGTTGAATACGAACAATTGCTGTGTTGAATCCTCAGGCATTTATTAATTTCTGATTAGAGTGTTATAGTGAGGTTGATAGGTCGTCTTTCTGTTCAACCAGATTCATCTTCTGATGCAGTTTGTGGAGATTTAATTTCGAAACTAAAGCAATCTATTGATCCAAGTGGTACTCGCCCTGATATCTTAAGAGCAATGCTTCAAGTTGCCCAAGCTAAATCTCCTATTCGTGAAGCTCTCTTAAATGCTTCTGTACCTCTTTTGGATTCAATAGATCCTAGTACGTACTCTATGCATTGACGGTGTTAAATAAGTTTGTTTTTAGGAGTCAGAATTGGTGCTATTAACGTACTATCATCTTTGTGTGTACCAGTTGATAAGAATAACTCAAAACAACTCAGTAAAGATGTTCAACAAATACTTGGTCGAGTTGCATCTGATCCAGATGCACGTGTTCGAGTGGTACGCTCTTTTTTTTTAACTTGAGTACAATAGGTATAATAACTTTTATAGGCTGCGTTATCAGCAATCAGAACACTTCACAGCAGAAATTTCGAGCTTGATGTTGCTCTTTATCAAAACGCCGTGGTCGCTCTCTCTGATCCAATTGAAGATGTAAGACTAGAAGCATTAGAGCTTATATGGTACATGAAACCATATCAGTGCTTAATTTTAAGAATATTGTTTAGGGTCATGAGTAATTTGTACCCACAGCACGTTGTTTCTAGAGAAAAAGGAAAAGTGAGATTAGTGGATCATGGATTCAAAACTATTTGTTCTATGGTATGTGATGAATCAACAACAGTCCGTACAAAGGTATGTACTTCCTTCTTATCATTAGTATACTCTATGTGCCCTCTAAAGTGATTGAGAAAGAAAGAGTTTTTGTTTGAGTTTGTTTTTTATTGCATCTGGATAGAGCGTGTTATTTATGAGTTGTTTAGGCTAGTGGATTATTAGGTAGTATGTTTGGCGTATCTACTGGATTATTAGTTCAGACTTTGAGTAAAAAAACACTATCACGTGGTTCACAAACTGTTCAGTTGAGTAGTAATCGTAAAGCTATAAGTATGCACGCTATAGACGAAGAAGACGAGATAAGTCCTGAGGTACAGCTTTATCGTAATCCACAAAAAACGTGGCGACTAAAAACATACTAAGGGTGACATTGATGTCAAAATGAACACTGTATCTATTTTGGATAGTGGTGCAGCTGGAGCATTTATTCATGGTCTAGAAGATGAGTTTTTCGAGGTATTTATCCATTGTGTTAGGTGTCACTCAATTGACTTTTGTACTAGGTTCGTAATGCTACAATTGACTCTATTTGTGAGCTTGGTGCCAGATCAAAAAAATTTGCACTTAGTGCGGTTGAGTTCTTGGTTGATATGTTCAATGATGAGATTGACTCTGTATGTTTGCTTTTTCCCGCCTTTTTTCTTATTTTTTTCGGATGCTGTAATCACATTCTTACGTATTATGTTAAGGTTCGCTTGAACGCAATACACAGTTTACGAAAAATTGGATCTGTAGTACAGCTAGATATGGAACAAGTAAGTTTGTTCTTCAAGCGTTGTCAAAACGGATTCTTCTTTGTTTCATTTGTTCGCTTATTCATTTGTTTCTTGCTTTTAGCTTCATGTTGTTCTGGCTATACTAGAAGATTCTTCTCCCATTATAAGACAAGCTGTTCATCAAATATTATGTACATTACACTTGCTTAATACGGCATGCCTCAATACAGCTATACAAGCGTTACTTTCAAGTCTTACAAAGTGCGCACTAACCCTCGCTTACATCACTATAACGATTAATTATAGGTACCCTGTAGATATTAAGAGCACATATGAATGTATGAAGTACCTTGGTCGAAACCATGGTAGCTTTACAGGCAAGCAGCGTTATGCTACATTTATTTTAATAGTTTGATGCTGTCCTTCTGATTGTTTCTTCTTAGAGTATATTATTGAAGGATTACTTCGTATAGATAGGAGATTTATACCTAGGGAACCTAATGTTGAAGACAAGTCTTGTATCCTAAAGCATAGAGTGGTGGGGGTTTTGCTTTGAAAAATAGTTTTGTGCTTTAATAAGCAAACATTGTTGAACCTTGACAAAATAGATATCGCTATTCTTCTGTGCATACTAAACTCATGTTCGATTCATCCACGTCTTTTCTCTGTAGTACCTTCATATGTTCAAAAACATTACCACTACCTACGGTACGTTTAAAGCGAAATAAGATGCCTTGAGTATACTCAAACTGTTTTTCTAGGATAAAGTTTCCAAAACTTGTACCACATCTCAGCCATTACGAAAATATTGGCTCTACTGATGCTAAAACCAAAAAGAGTCATAACGGTACACCATAAATCGGATTATTTTGTTTATTGACACACTTATAGTTGTGGATAAATCTCTAAGATTAGTACTGCAGGATGTTGAAACAATGCCACAAATCATGCAAACAAAAAACTTGAAGACAGTAAAAAAACTGATTTCAAAAGGCAAACAGAACCTTGCACGTATAGCACGTATGGATAAACGAGCGTCAGGAAAAGCAAGATTCTTTCTTATGTATATGAAAAGCCTCGAATGTGTAGTACAGGTACACCAATAGATTTTTGTTGCTGACGTGTTTTACTTTTCTCATCATTCCTATTTTTTTCTTACTTTTATCTAATAGATGCGTACAATGTCAGGGATAACTGAAGATATTGTTACACGATTACTGGGATTCACTTATAAGATGCAATATTTATTCTTGGGTCTTAACTGTGAAGCGAACCTTGCTGTATTAGAAATGCGGATATTCGCCCTGGCTGTCCGTTTTATCACAAAACCTTCTTCAGACACAACAATACAAGAATGGGACTTGTTTTGTGAACAAGTCAAAACTATAAGAACGTGCGTATATATTTTTGAAGGACTTTAAAGTATTAAACTTAGTTGGTGCAAGTTAACCAAGCCTATTTTTTTGCTGTTTTTTACTTTTTTTCGTTATGGACAACTTCTTTCATTTTTGGATTCTTATTTGTTTTGGTTAGGTATTGGACTCACCGTAGTGTTACATTGTCAAAAGCACTCACGACATTAATGGGATTGATATTTGAATGGCATCCAAAGAATGGATCAGCAGCTCTTATAGACTCACTCAAGGCAATCAAGCCGAAAGTTTTTTTTTCCTAAAACATTTTATTAGGTATGGTGGCCTTCCATGCCAGTTGTAGAAACCATAGTCAAACAATTATCAGCAAAGATGTTACTACCAAAACCAAATTATGATAACCCTGCCAAGGGATATCACATGATCCCAAATGAAATCTCAGTAAAAGGTAACAATGTTTTCTATTTTTTTTTATGTTGACTTAAGTAACTCGCCAATATCCTAATCTTTTTTGTAGCTACTGTGACAAATGTAGATAATACGTCTGGTATTGTTATTAAGGTATTTATCAGATACTACGAACAAAAAAAACTTCTAGAACTCCACATTCTCGTTCTCAGTTTTTGTTGTAAATCAAACCTATTCACTTTTTTTTCTTTCTTTAGATTCGTTTTCCAGACCAAGAGTATAAACTATATCGTATACCACAACAAAATATTAAACCTATTGGATTCCTTAAATACGAAATAAATACAGATATAACAATAACACACCCAGCATTGACAGGTACAGTTTTTTTTTTTTCTCTTTGATTTCAGAGTTCATTCATTTATCGTTTTTTTCAGAAAAATGTATTTTGGACATCTCTGTTGGTCATGCGTTCCTACCACACACTTGGATGGGATGTACTGTACCTGTTTCTACGATGCCACCACTCTCTGTTGTAGATTTATGTCCAGCAACAAAGTACGCTAAAATATCCAAAAAAGATCCAGAAAAAAAATAATATTAACCAGTTTTCTTTCTTCCCTTAGGTACTTTGTCTCCTTTTCTAAAAACAAATCACGACATCAAATATGAAGAAAAAGAAGAGCAAAATAACATTCACATGGGTTGTATGAAGCAAAAAACAGTCACTCTTAGTTTGTTGTTTACCACCACACCAACCCAATTCCTTTAGAATACCACTTTTTTGTGTCCACAATGCTGTTTACCATCAATAAACATTTGATCTCGTTGTTCATCACTGCGAATGTATAGTTTGTTTTAACAGTAAGAAGCGTTTTGTTTATCTGTCAGCACAGCACATAAGATGAGATATGGAAGTGGTTTAGGTTATGAGTAATTGACATATATCATTAATCCACAAGAAAAACAAACAAGTTTTTTTTTTCAATTCATTGGTATTCTATTTTGTGGTCTGTTTTCTAACATTCCTCGAACATCTAAGCTACCTCTATACTTAGCTTGCTCAATTTGATATTTCTCCTGGCCGGGTATTATATTTGGATCTCTAAAACAAACTCCGTGAGCAAAAAAAAAAAGTAGGAAAATTTCGAATGGTAAAAAAAAGTGAAAAGTTTGTGATTCTTACTCTAAGTCAAATAACTCTTTTTCTTCGGGATCAGTGCTTTTTGCAAGTTCAATCATTTCCTAATAATAATAAGTTATTTTGGAGAATTAATCGCTCTTGGTAATGGAAGTCTTGTTGAAGGAAAAAAAACCCCTAAAATCCTAGAAAAAGTTGTACAACTTTTGTTGTTTTTCTTTTTTCTTTACGTACATCTGACATTGGTGATATTATATCATTTGGGTTTATATCCTTCAATAGAACACAATTGAGAATACCTTTAAATTTTGGTATATTCTCTTCATCCAAAACTTCTAACATTTCATTGATAACTGCCTAACTAAAGCATTAACACACGTGATTTTTGATGAAAAAAAAAGTTTCGTACTTTGTTTGATAGACGCTCTGCCATCTTCTCATTTTGTGTTAAGAAATTAAACATAGACTCTTTAGGTAGTTTTAATGCTTCTACATCAGAACTGCAAAATGAAGCTTCAATAATAATCCGTAAAGGATGCGACATCTAAAAAAAAAAACTTAGCATCAAATTTTTCGGATTTTTCTTTGTTCACTAGATTCACATTACAAAATCACGTGATTTGAAAAACATTTGTTGAGTGAATCATAAAATATTAGGGGATCGTTCCTTGACAACACGGGCGATATCATACCTTGTAGCGGATAGATTTGTTTGGTTCAAGAATTGGCATCATTTTTTCATATAACTTTTGTTTTTGGTCATATTTTAACCCAGATGTAACTGCTCGATAACCGTTTGGTATGGTTGTATTATATGTTGATATACTATCCTCTTGGACAGTTTCTGTACAAAAAAAATGACCTTTGAAGAAAGTTAACATTTCTCGCTTACAAACAACGTCACAACAGTGTTTATGATTAGTTTTACGCGTAATTAGCGTGTACATACCTTGTATAAGAGGCATAGTGAGCCACATGGTAGTTTTACTTTTAAAATACACTGAGTGTTCCATAGACGCCTCTGGTATGATCGAGGAATCAATAAAATAATATGTATTTGGGCGTAATGTGTAAGCTCGTGGATTAAAATGTTTTTGAAGGCCATTTGCCTTTGCCACCGCGTTTTCTTGCTTTTTAACGCGTGCTAGATTCTTTTTGGTGGGAATATCTGGTAATGTTGTATAGCAAGCTCTAGGCTGCTTCAACGAAATATAACTGCATCCACAAGTAACAAATGACCGTCGTAGCGCCATTACAAGTATGTTAAGGCTTCCTAAGCAAGACCACTTTTGACACGCTTAGTGGCACTCAACCTCGGCTTCAAACCTCCTACAGCGGCCTCTAAAATACTATTGGCACACGTGGCAGTGAAGTACAATAACATAAATTATAATTTTGATTCTATTCTACTTTATTGACTAAAAACTGAACGACATCTTTGGCCTGTCTTTCTTTAATGCCTCTACTTTAACTTCAGGTTCTTTCTCTGCTTCAGGATCACCTGGAGAAGGCGCTAGGATCTTCATAGCTTCCTCTCTAAATGAACAATTTGTAAATGCACGCTACACATTAAAAGGTAAATTTAGATTAACTTACGTTGCTTTAGCCTTCTTTAGTGCACGTTCAAGTTCGTTTTGTTGGCTTTTGAGCTGTCTTTTCCTTGATTGTGTCTTTTTCATTTGACCATCAAACTCTCGTAAATCAGCAAGCCTCTAGAACTCTTACGTTAGTATGTAATAATTTACTCCAGTCTATACCTTGCGATGGTTATGTGCATATCCTTTTTCGTGTGTATCTAGCTGAGTAGTTGACTTGAACCGCTAAAACAATAAATGAGACATTTATTTAATTTCTGACCCAAAAAAAAAGCGTTGCTTTTTATAGTACACAAAACCCTCTACGCGCTTATTTACGCGTGCCTGGAGCAGGGAGAGTGATCAATTTTTGTAAAACAATAAAATGAACAACTTTAATGAAGCCGTCCGCACCTTGTCGCATATCTTACAATAGAACGGATCTGTCATTTGTTTGACGTCTTCTTTTATTTTTTCTTGCCTCTCGTGCTCTTGTTTACGCTTAATAGTTTCATCTTCTGTCTCAATCTTCTCAGTAGCGAGTGCACGCCTTTATTTAACATATTATTTTACCTCTTTTAAGCAATACAAACGAGAAAATAGGTACCGCTTGCTTGTAGCTTCTTCTGCCATCTTGTTATCTTGTTCTACTCGACCTAAACCTCTAAAATCTCCCTTTGTGCCTTGTGGTACTGGTTCCTTTCGACCTTTAGACCTGTAAGCGCAAGACAATAATTAACACTATCAAAACGGTTGTACCTTGTAGATTCTTGCCAAGGCCTACGCCATCCTTCCAGCCCATCTTCAACAGCATCTTGTAACCAATATTCGAGCTTGGTATTTTCGTATTTGCGTCTATTGTCTCCGGTGCATCGTCTTGGTGTTCTTTATTCCATTCTGACACAATTTGATCGATTGTGGCCTTTGCATCGTGATAGCGACAATCGAATGCGAATTGCAAGGCCGTTTAGCGTGCTTTGCATGATTACCTCGTTACTTCCAGTGCTCCCTGATGTGGTATTCATAGTTGACTAATTAACTCCTAAAGCGCCACAAGGCAGCTTCCAGGTACAGTAAACTCTTCTTTTGTACGCAGGCGTTACCTACAAGAATTCTTGTTGATAAAAAACAGCTTTTACGTTTTCTGCGTCGGTCAACTTGTTTCTAATTTCTTTAACAAATAAACAGCACATGTCCACAAGACCGTTCGTTGCAAGAGTACCCATAGGGTTTCCAATCGCAGAAAACAGAACAAAACAATGTTTTAAGGCTATCAAAGCAATAATAACAGATATCAAATTAAGCTTCTTTAGAGGACCTACTATTCTAGTAGAATTACGTGATGGGTTGCACGGTTAGCGCTATAAAAAACTCCGTTTTTAGAGAAAGTAACCAACAATAGATCCAAATTCAATTCAAGAAATTCACATTTTAATAACAGCGCACACAGCCCACGACGTTGTAAGGACACAACGACAATGCAATGAGCTTATTGAAACGAATAGAAGAACTCTACAAACCTATTTACAGTAAGTCACTTTAAAAACAATCTAGGAGTCTCCTTGACGCGTGTATCTAATTAAAGCAATAGCACTGGAGCGTATTTACCAGCAGGCGTAGAAATACAATTACCAGAACGCGAATTTGACCCCGAAACGCAATCTTTCGGTGGCTACAGGGCATCTTCGACCAACAGGAAGGATCGTAGGCGAAGTAATGGTCGCTCTCGTCGCCATGACGTCATAGATGAGACACAGTCGTTTGCATCATCGACAAGGCGTCGGTCAAAATCTAAATCAAAACACAAGACAACTTCACGTGCATTTGACCCTGAAACACAATCATTTGCTTCGAAACGACGTCGGTCCCGTGACAAGCCAAGATCAAGAAGTTTTGATCCCGAAACGCAATCGGTAAGTGCTATACCTAGCTCAAGGCCTAGGAAGAGAAGCACAGGGTATAGAGGGGACCACGTATCTTCGAACAAAGGAACTCTATCTCTGTCAGTGCCGGCTGTCAGTTCTCAGAAAAGAAACCGAAGAAAAAGCGTTGGCACGAGAAAGAAACCTACTACTACCGCAGATACGATAACTTCTGTAAAAGCTAGTAGAAGAAAATCACTGCCCCCACAAATGAAGAACGTAGAGGTACGTACAGTAGCACCAAGCAAAGCAATTACCAGAAAATTGTTTCGTTTTTTTTTAAAGTTTTTGTTTTGGCATGAAAAATTACCCTTATCTAAGTAACACTGTAGAAGAAACAAATAGATCCTTACTCTAGACAACGCGCAGATACAGCCCATTTGAACGGTATTCTGAAGGAGAATATGCTAATGTTGTCATACTTGCAAGACCTTGAAGACACTTTGTGATTTTTGTTTGGCTGTAATATCCTAAATGTATGCAAATAATGAATTAAAAACAGTAAACGTTGTGGTGGTTAGGATTTCTTTAAAAAAAAGTTTAAAAGTTTTTAATGGCCAAGGATTTGGCAGAAATTTTCTTGTTTTATTTATTGGAGCTTTAATTGTTGAGAGACAATGTCTTGTGCTGACACACTTCAATTACCTGCAGAGATTGTATATCTTATTGTAGAGAACGTTGATAAAATAACCCTAATCAAACTGTAAGGACATTAAATATACTATCACGTTATAACGAACAAGAGTTCTGTAGTGAAACAGAGGCACGTACCTATGAATTATTTTTTTTCATTCAAATAAATTTATTGACATAATTGTTCTTCGTGTAGACAAGATTGGATAGAACATATGCCCATGGCAATAGATCTATAATAAAAAAACCAGTACAAGTGAGCCACATCGTTCTTAACTTACTATCTGTTTATTTACGTAAACAACATAGTGAACGCAAAGATTGATATTACTTCATACAACAGGGAATACCACTTTGTTGTGCTGTCATTAAATGTAAATGTTACATTGCATATGTTTCTCATATTTTTGACAACGTGATTTCTTTGTACTTGTTTATTTTCTAATTGAACTTGTAAACAAATAGTTTCCCTGATGCTGCCGATGCATAAACAATGGCATTCTCAATCACTTGCATACTAAACATCTAGAGGCTTGTATTAGAAAACAGTTGTATAGAATAAATATATAAGTGTACCCATTCCATTCCTGGTAGTGTAGATATACACTCACCAGTATTTGTACTCCAAATCTAGGAAGTAACTTGGTTACTATACATAGAAAAGTTTATGTTGGTTTTTTTTTACCTTTATTGTTCTATCCGCACTACATGTTACTAAATTATCATATTCTGACACACCTATGACCTCTATTGCGTCTTTATGACCGCCATAAACTCTTACAAGTTTCTCGTTTATTGGTTTTGTGAGGTCCCATTCTATTAAGAAATAAATAAGAATAATAAGAATCTTTTTCTTACGTCTTACTGTCCTATCTGTACTTGCTGTGAATAACATATCGCCATAAACTTTCAGCCTATAGATGGTTAGCCTAATATTAATACTGTGAGATACAAGGCTCTTGATCATACGCTAGAACATCAGCTTTATGCCCTTGAAGAGTCTCTATTTTCTGAGCATCATCTTCGTTCACACTCCATCTAAAAAACCATCACTGTAATCTTTAGAACTAGCACTTACATTACGGCCTGGCTATCAATAGAACCTGATATTAAATGATCATTCCACTTACATAAACAGTTAGTACATAAACTGATAAAGCATACCATAAAAGCCTCACCATTGATAAACAAAAAATGTCAGATCTATGACTTCTCAAAACATGGATTAAACTTCCGTCTATTGTAGACCATACACGTATTTCAAAGTCTTTAGCACCAGTAAAAAGAAAATCTTTATGAAGCTCAAGACTTAATTCATGTCATGTTAGAAATAAAACTCCAACACATAGATAAATAAACGAACCATAAAATATTCAATCTATGACCTACAAAACAATTAAAAAAACACAACTTTTGAAAAGTAGTTGTTTACCTGTAAACTCATGGAGTGTTGCTCCATTATTTATATCCCATAGCCTATCCAAGTTTTTTAATATAACACAATAAACGTGCAAGGAAAATACCTAGCAGTTGTATCTCCAGATCCACTAGCTAACCTGCCTTTTATAGGATCGTAGCAAATACACAAAATGGCATCAGTGTGGCCTTACTGAGTATTATGTAGTAGCCTGCTTCATTATACCGCACCTGTAAGCACGTATTCACATTGACGCTTTGCTAGAGACCATACACTAAAATGTTTGTCAATTATATTATCATTTTAATAAAACCACGTACCGAACTGTTGTATCTACAGAACCACTAAATACCAATCCTTGTTGATATGCCAATTTAACGCACATAACACCTTGGTTATGCCCTGTGAATATGACCAATTTTTTGAGCGTGTTGATATTGCTTATCGCCACAGTCTTATCAGCTAATAAAAACATGAACAAATAAAATAAAAATACTGAAAGAAAAACTCACCCGAACCAGTAACGACCAAATCACCACTTATATCAAGACAACTCACACCGAAGGTATGATTTTCAATATCCTTGACGTTACACCTACAAGGTGATGAGCATATAAATAAATAATCGTAACATGACTTAGTCCTACCTTCCATTCCGCCATGAATCTTGTAAGTGAAGTTTTCTTAAAAACTCTTTCTTCCATCCTCTAAACTTAAAATCAACATTCTCACCAAACTTCTGCTTGCAAAGACCTAAATGAACACAGAGCAAGTAAGAAATAGAATAAACCTATAAGATAACTTCAACGCACGTGTCCACAACCAAGTTTGGTGGTATAGTGCCCGACATGATCTTATGAGGCTGTGAAGTGTTGCAACATCCAATAAACGTGTTATAAACTCGAATAACTCCCTTGGTAATTGAAGGATAAAAGGGGCTTCACATAAGCTATTTAGGCAAGGATCCGTTAAAACTCAAAAAGATATTAATGTCGGGTACCCATTTGAAGTTAAAATGCTATAGCAAAAGTCATAGTTCTGTTCAAGGCGCCACAAGTCTGCTTTGAGTTCTGTTATGCTCGTCTCTAAAAATGATCAGCTTGACACTTCAATGACCTCAAAAGCTCTGAAAATTGCTAGGGAGTGGCCGAGTGCACGTAGAAAGCTCATTTTCAGGTGTTACAATCATTTTTTCATGCTCATACCCAGATTTTCTCTCGCTGTACTTTCTAGATGTAACTTCTCGCGTATGTTTACAAGTTCAAGCAGCACTCGATCTATTTTAGACGAAACAGCGGTATTATTATGGTTACTGTCTTTTAACGCGTTACGCCGTTTATCGGAATGGTGCATTATAGCTTATTGGTTATAGCACCTCTTGATGAACAATTATTATTTGAGAAAAAGCAGCGTTCAAAAATAGTCTACAATTTTCGCTGTCAAGTTCTTCAAAACACTCGTATAATACCACAAAATGTCTTTTAAGATTGCTGCTGGCCAATCAGCCGCGAGAGATGGCAATACCCAACATGTTGATGATCCTGAGCAGTTAAAGAAATATGAGGCCACCATTGGGTTGCTATTGGCTGCTGGATACTTCAGAGCGCGTATTACTACCCTAAGCCCCTTTGATCGCGTTGTTGGAGGGATGTGTTGGTGTATTATGAACAGTCAAGTAAAAATCGATTTCGCACTACTCTTTCAAGAGAATGCGCGTTTGTTTGAAAAAGTGTACGTCTGTTTGGAATGTTCGTGTCAAAATACAGAAGTTACTTATTCTTTTTTCAAAATATGCTGTAATTACTAAATTCATGATAGACAAGTATCTGGTAATGTTGTGGAGGCTTTAAGGAAAATGAAATGTCCAACTCGCCTCGTTGCCAATGAAATTCTGTACCTCAATTACATTAAGCTTCTACCAGCGCTAAAGTGGCTCGTGAACAGAGTAATAGAAGTCAGGTTAGACATTTTTTACACTTGTGATTTGCTAACCGATTTTAGGTCTCAAACTGAAGATGTCATTCGTTTATTCTCTGTTGCGCAATTTGACAAAGGTTTTGAGCTCCCTGAAGAACGTCAAGCCAAAGAAGGCAAAGTTAAAGGATTAAACTACTTAAATCGCGCCAGCTCCAACTATGGGGTGGTTAGAAAATACAGATTGAGGTATGACTTCCATAAAAATTATTTGTTGCTAACTACAATCAAGAACACGTCGTAGCAAGCGTCTGCGTAGTGACAGGCGCCAAGAAAATGACAGAGTTCAAGCTGTGCGTAAAATCAAAGAAACAAAATACACCTTGACGCCAACTAGCGTGCTAACTATCATTTAAGACGCTTGTTGAGTATGGACAAGGGTATCTGTATACTATGGCCCTCAAACAAAAGAACAGAGCGAAGGAAGATAAAAAGAATCCGTTAGACAACTTTGCCACTGCAGGTACGTACTCTAAATCATCCCCCTTTGCGTCAAGATATTATATTTGCGAAAGGGATTATAGCACCGTTGCGTTGACAGTTTGATTTAGAGGATGCAGCAGAGGTTGTTGTAGAAGCGGAGAAGAACGAAAAGTTACAACAAAAAATGCTTAAATCTGCGTCAAAATGTACTTTCTACTTTGTTCATAACGCGTGGTTTTGACATTCTTCATTGTACAGGGCAAGGTGAGAGTATTGAGGAAGATAATGTACGACAAATGATACAAAAAAATCTTCAAGAGGTGAGTACCGGTATTAGCTTGTTTTTTTGTTTTATTATTTGTTTTCGTTGCTGATATCACGTGTTTCCAAAAGGGCGGTGAAGTTTGGAAAGAAGTAAAGAAAAAGTACTCTGAAGAGTCTCAGACTCTTGATAAAGAGAAAGCTCATTTGAATCAATTGGGTAAAATAAGGAAACAAAAAGCAGCAGCAGATGCGTACGTTGTTCACACGAAAACTTAATTATTTATTATTGCTATTTGAGCTTGACAACTTATCTCTTTTTAGTAAGGCAGATGCTCTCAAACCTGGGCGTAATAAGTTACTTGCGCGTCTAGAGAAACTTAAAGAGATACTACAAACAAGCGAGGCTGAGAATGCTCAAATTCAGGCTAGAATTGATGAGTTTATTGCAAAGGAAACACCAGAGGTAAACAGCTTTTATTATTATTTAATCTCTTCCTAATTTTTTTGTACAGAATAAAGCTCTTATTGATCAACTTCGAGCTCTTGTGAGCCTCAATGAGAACCTTAAGACCCAAATTAAGGAATTCAAACTAAATTGTAAAGAGCAGCTTGGTTTGTGGCAAGCAAGGGTTGAGGCTGTTAAAAGCCAAAAGTATGTTTTTGAACCGATTTTTTTTTTTGAAATCTACCTGGATGAACTGTTCTTCTTATTTTTTACCAATAGACACGAAACTGCAGAAGGAAAGAAGATACGTTTGGCAGAAGCGCAGCTTGCTAAACTTGCTGAAAAACAAAGAAAAGTTAATGAAGTACTCAAGTCTAAGACTAGGGTACGTCTTTTTAGTTATTCTGAAAATCACGTGGCTTATGTTTTTTGTCAATAATAGGATATTGCACTTGCTAAGAGGAAGATTGATGAGATTCCATCTCGTAGGGAACTACAACAATACAGTAAACAGTTTGTAGAGTTATATGAGCAAATGACAGTGAGATTTACTGAGACAAAGCAGTATTATAATACTTTTAATACATTGCAAGATACAAGAACATTTTTAGAAAAAGAAGTACGTACTGCGCCTAGTTTTCTTTTCCTCTGCTCCTTGCTTTTCTTCTCAGTTGCTGTTACACTTATGGTTGCTAATCATGTTCTCTTCAGGTCAATATTTTACAATCCATACGTGATACATATCCAAAAACACGAAAATCCAAATCAGTCAGAACAAAGTTTTTGGAGTCTCTCGATCAGATCGAAAAGTCTGTTAGAGATAATCTCACACGGGCAAAGGACATGGTAGAGCAATCAAAGGTACGTATCACAGACAAAGTAAAAACAATCTGAAGACGTGTAGAATCACGTTCTTCTGTATCTCATTTTTTGATTTTAGGAGACAAGAGATCTCAGTGATGAGCAATACCAGACTTTGGTTGAGAAAGAGCGTGCGTATTATAAGGCCGCCAAGGAGTTTCAAGAGGTACGGTTGTAGTATAAGGACGAAGTTGTTTAATATAAGCTTAGGAGTGTCGTAAGACTGCAGATTTACAACAAGAGCTTGAGAATTTGCAAGCATTGCGATCGTCATAATTTTTCTCAAAGAAATAAAAACGTTGAATACAAATTACCTTGTATGTTTGCTTAAGTTCTGTGTAATGTGTTGTTAGTTTGCTGGAAGTGGACCGTATCAAAACGGATAGCAGAGAGGCCGTTTCGAGGCTTTTAGTGACGTTTAGCCATGGCGTGCTTAGCGTCTGTCATGAAGGTTATCTTATTGCGTAAAACGCGTTATAATACGTTTGTAGGTAGAAGCGAAGCTTGGCATTACTTCTCTACGTGATTGGTATAATGTAACGTATAGAGATGTTATACAGGCGGGAGGACACCGATTTATACGGTAATTAGCGATTGAACAGTTAAAACTAGATAACTAATTTTAAAACCAGATCTGGTGGTGGTTCCGTAAGCTTAGCACTAACCAACGCCTATCCTGATGTTCAATGGAAGCAAACAAAATTTAGTACGTGAGAAAACGCTTAAATACTATTTTTTGCTTTTTTCAGAAAAAGGGAAAAACTTTCAACCTTTGACACTTCATCAGGATGTGTATCTGAAAGATTTTGGGATAATCATAGTAATGTCATTGATGTAGTTAGAGATGTACACTATTTATTTTTGTTTCAAAATAGGTTATAACGGAAGTATAGATTGAAGAACAACTTGACATTAAAAAAATAGATGATTGGTATCAAGTCTCAGGTGACGATATTGTCAATGCAGGAGGAAAGAAAATTTTAGCGTAAGAAGTGATCTACGTAGCTAGTAGTTCGTCTAATAAAAGTCAAGCAAGTACAAGGGTTCATTAGTAGCTATGATAAGGGCAGTTTATAGTGATACATCTTGGCAATCTTGGAAATTTAGTACTATTGTTGTTGCTTCTTTGCTTTGTACTCACACGTGTCTAAATAGCAAAGGTTTCTCCACATCACGGATGGCATATTTATGCTAACAGACTTGCTTGGTTGATAGATGTACGATTTTTAACCTATAAAACCAGTAAAGCATGTTCTGACTCAAATGGAAATATTAGTATGAAAAAAAGCAAGAAATAAATAAGATTGAAGATTGGTATACAGTTACCACACGTCAAATTAAACAAGTACCAGGTTCCGATATGATATACATGTACGCACGTGGGGTGGCCTTTGACTTAAAAGTTATCTTGTGACTTTTTTTTAAAGGTATTATGGCGGTTCGTTACATCGGTGCTTACATGATATGTATCCAGATTATAGATGGGAGTCATGGCGATTTGGTATATCTCTTAGATTTTCCTTTTGTTTTTTAATGTTATTACAGCATCAGTGCCGATGAATTACTGGAGTAAATCTCATAATAGACTAAATGTTGTTCGTAGTGTAAGAAGCTCTTTTTTTTTTTGATAATTTTTTTTGAGTCTCTTGTGGTTCCAACAGATTTTCTTAGCTAGAAAAAAGCCTTGGTATTTTTAGTATAGATGAATGGCATAGTATAAAACACAGTAAAATTAAATCAATAGCTTCAGGAATTATAGGGTAAGTGAAAAGTTTTTATACAAACAGAAACTGAATGTCGGAAAGGTATTATGGAGATTTGAAAAACTTGGTTCAAGATATGTATCCTGATCACCCATGGCGTCTTGATGCCTTTAGAACCCGAACCAGTACGCATTATGATTTAATAATATCTGTGAGCTAATACCTTATTCTGTAGAGCATATCTTAAGTACACAAACGTGGGACAAAAGCAGGGAGTATGATTTTATTCAACAAGTTAAAAAGACCTATAATCTAACATCAAAAAATGATTGGTTTCGTATTTCTTTATCCCAACTAGTACATAACTACGGAACATGTATATTACCTATACTATCAAAGTATAGAAAACCAATACCAAAAGGTCTATCAAAAGTAAGAAGAGGAACACAGAGGTACATTTTTTTGGTTGTATGTTTTTTGAACTTTTTGTGTAATAACGAAAATATTTAGGGTCCTCTTTGTAAAAGCAAATGATCTCTTCACGTTGTGAACATAACCAATCTTTCTTATTGCACATAATATACGCAAGAAAGAAGTGTTTAAACAGCAACAATATGCCAAATAAAGCGGTTTACAGCATCGAATTCGCGTGTGGGATATTTATGAAGCTGATAAAACAAACATCGGTTACGCCGGCCTACCACGTGAGTGTAGTTTCCTTGATGATCCAAGCAAAAACTATTACGTTTGGGAGTGTTTTTGTTGTGAAAATCTGCTCGTGTAATACTACGCATGCCTTGGGTAAATGACTAACCCGAAGGTTGCTAGTTAATGTACGGTCCCTAAGATTAGGTTCACCGTCTTCGTGCAAGGATAGTTGAACCAGTGGTACCCTAAGAATCTAAGAAAAACGTCACAAACTGTGGTTTTTTGCTAAATAGTTTTGTGCAATTCATAGAGCGTCTCTTTTTGGATATCTACCCTCTTTGTTACAATATAAATACCTAATTGTAGTATAAATTAAAGAACGATCCTTGAATTTTTGCTGTGCAGAGAAATACCCAGCAAAAAACTGGGTATTCTGTGAATTCCCAACTTGTTCCAAAGAAACCAAACATCATTTTCGAACCTATGACTACAACAACTCTCTTCGTCCTAATACTTTCCTTTGCATGCCTACAAGCCTCAGCTTACCTTGCAGAGACACTAGACTTATCAGCACTACCACACGACGGCGGGATAGCTTGTGCACCAGGAGACAACTGCCCTAGCAAAGACATTTCCGTTACGTACCTTGGCACTAATTATTGCTGTACATGCAACGGTTCTTGGCTAGATAAAGACACTGGAATAAATGCAAAGTGTTGTACGGGTCAACTTGTAGGCTCAAGCTGCCTTAGGAAGTGGGTTCTACCTGTTGGTATTGTTGGTATGTTGTTACTGTTTGCTTCATTCCTTTTTCTTTTCCCTCTTCTAACGATGTGGTAGTTGGTATTCTTATTTTGGGTTGTTGTATTGGATGCATTGTTGGATGTGTCATGTGTGCTCGCAAAAAGAACGCACAACCTACATATGCTTGATTTTAGAAGTAAAGCAAAGAGAGCTTAATGATTTAGTTTTTATGTGATAAAGACAATTCTTGCAGCTTTTTATGTATTCCATCTAGCACGATTTTTCAGTGTTTTACAATAAACCAAACTTAAAATTAGTCAGTTGATGGATACAATTTTATTGCATTTTTGGGAAAGTAATATAATGCGTTTCCTTGTGTTGATCAGAATGTATACTTAGTGCAATGAAATCGTCATGAGTGTGACCCAGTGTGTGCGTACACTCTATTTTAGAGTATGTATAGACCTCACAACATGTCAATAAACCGTGGTACAAAAAGTAAATGACATTCAGCCTAAAGGGATTCCTTTTCTTTTGTGAACTATTTTTTTCATTTGTGATCCACGTTGTATGCCTATTTCAATCTAATGGTATCTCTGACTTTTAAACGAAGACAGTCATTGTCATATCTTCATCCAGTTTACATTTCAGTACGGAATACCAAAACGGGAACAGACTTGGTATTAAAACGACAACACGTGTGAAAACCTGACGAGAATTAGGCATATTAATTACGCTGAATAGTAGTGTTTATATTGACAACTTGCTGCTCTGTTCAGACTTTATACAAGGTGTTGGTGAAACGTCCCTGTATTTGCCAAAAGCATAGCCACACGTGAAACCTGTTTTTGCCTATTTATAATGCTTAGAAATTGTATGTTATGGCTCGGCTCAAAATTTCCGCTTGGCCGATGAAATAAAACACTCAGAAAATGGCTGTTATGTTACAATATTCTGCTATTAAAATAACGTACTCCTATGTGTATGTCTTCTAGGTTTAGTGAAGTACATGGACTTCCCTCGAGACATTGGATTTGTCCTGCACTTTCACAATCATTTGCAGTTAGATTAGAAAAAGTAAAGTCTTCAAAAATAGGAAGAGGTAAAGCCATAGCTTTATCGTCTCTCTGGCCTTGAGATGTAGTATCAAATCCATCTAAAACAATATTAAACCACCTATTACTCTCTACTTTAACAATACGCACAAAACATACTGACAGATATAACCTACATTGGTGTTAAGATTTGTGAAAAATTGTTAAATTTCTTTTAGAGTTTTGTTGTTTACCTCTTTTACATTGTTTATAACCATGTTCTTAAATATTACGTTTTTAACATACCCTCCCCGATCAGCCTCGGTTTTTATACGACAACCCCTATAAAGTAAACTCAGTTTAAGTATAAATGCGATAAAAAGGTTGACAGTTTTTTTTTGAAAAACGAAAAAAAAGAAAAAATGTCAAGGCTCTTTAGCATGCAAAGAGTGTGGATACCTTTCTGTATTTTTGAAGATGTTATTATCAAAAGTGATATTAAAAACACCACCAGACATTTCAGATCCAATAGAAGCGCCATGTCCATTTAGGAATAGGTTGTTTCTGATAGTCATATTTCCGCTAAAAAATGAATAAACGCTAAATAACAACTCTCCTTGACACGTGCACACGTGAATATTTTCTTTGATGTTGCTAACAAGATATAGCATATAAAACTAGACCAAAAGTGGGGATAGGAAGAAAAGCTTCTTGAGCCCTGTGGGGGCAATTGGGTTTTCGAATAAAAAAGAATTCGGATACCTTGGTCTTCCATACTTAACTCCTGCTTCATTCATGCCGCTTTTGATAGCAATCATATCATCGCTATTTTATTTTTAGATATCCATATATTCTAAAGAATAAGTAACGCACCCAACATCAATAGTACAATTTTCAATAAGCACATTTGTTGAAGAGTCAGGATCAACGCCTAAATATTATTAGCTTCTTTTTTACATCTCATTGTTTCGTACCATCTGTGTTGGGACTACTAGCAGGGTTCTTAATCGAGACATTGCGTACTGTTACATCGTCACAGTAAACTGGGTGAACAGTCCAAAATGGGCTGTTTTGAAGATGTATATTATGTATCAACACATGATTTGTCCACATGAATTCAATAAGCCGTCTATTTGTTTGTTACAAACTCTACTACGCTTTAAAGCTCTATCGTACCCTCTTGTATGTTTAAGATTCTTTGATTCGAATAACTTCCACCAATATGCGCCTTGCCCATCTATTGTACCACCGCCTAAGTAATGTAAGTAATCAGAAAAAAACCAGAAAATAAAGCACAAAATCAGAAAACCACAAAAATACAGACCTGTAATCTCAACGTTTTGTAAATGTTGCCCATGGATAAATGATGTGTATCTAGGCCCAGGAAGCTCTCTTCCGGTACCATAAGAAGGCATTGGTGGTATAACAGGCCACTTCGTCTAGAATCAACCAAGTTTAATAAAATTACGCTTTTTGCTAATAACACTCAGTACCTCATCATCTATGGCGAGAATAGTGGCGCCAGGATCAACTCTCAGGCTGTAAGAGAATTATTGAACTGGCTTTAGAAAAGTTGTCATAATTGTACGTTAAATTATCAGTTAAATTAAATGGCGCGGTTAGGTATCTTCCAGGCGCTGTGAAGCGTACCTACATTCTTTTAGTAAGTCAATTAGTTATAAAAAGGCCTACTTCGCCGCCTCCTGACGTTTTACACGCTGAAATAGCAGCTACAATAGCGTTGTGGTCGTTTGTTTTGCCGTCACCTAAATGTCTTCATTCTCATGTTAACAAGTGTAAAGCGTACCTTTAGCGCCATATGTAGTTACATTAACATTAATACTTGCGCTAACAACAGTACAAAAAATCAACAAGACAACCTAATACAATACCAAACTGTTACTTCGTAGTACGATGCTAATCGTACTGTAGTCTTCTGGTCAATAAACATAACCATCACGTGTCAGCCAAAATCCAGCAAGTGTCAAAATGAGGTAAGAAAAACAGCTGACGCTTAGCAGTTCCACACTTAACTCATTTGCTTTTTTAGCATTTTCGGAGTCTAAACGCTGGTACTGCGCGTGGTATGAGCAGTGATGAGTTTTCTGACGTTGTTGCAATTGCTAGTAGCGATGAAGCTGAGCCTGACGGTTCGTTTAAACTGTTTTTGTTTGTAGACACTTGTCTTAGTACGTACAGATACACAATTAAAAGTACAGTTGAGAAGTAAGCGAAAGAGAAATACAGACAGTGTATCCGGCAAAAATGAAGCTCCCAAGCTTAA
This sequence comes from Trichosphaerium sp. ATCC 40318, assembly GCA_038496445.1. NCBI lineage: Eukaryota > Discosea > Flabellinia > Trichosidae > Trichosphaerium > Trichosphaerium sp. ATCC 40318. Next base: position 15,069 of record JALMLS010000234.1, on the reverse strand, counting down.
AAAACGTCGTAAAGCACCGTCAGAGGGTGTTTCCGATAGTAAAGATGATGACAGTGATGTTGAAATTCTAGACATTGATTCACCACAGCAAAGTGCCAAAAAACCAAAGAAGACGCGTAGAAAACCCGCATACCACGGTTTGGTTACACCAACACTTGTTTATAAGGATTTGTCGCAAACATACACGTTACTGGCCACAGACGACACCAAGAACGCGTCGAAGCCTATTATTGTCCTGCCAAATTGCCGTATTTTTCTTGAACGTTTTTCGCCTCAATACCAACAGGCATACGAGTTCCTCATCTCAATCGCTGAACCAGTTTGCAGGTACGCTATTGACACGTACAACAAAAGCTTCAAAAATTCTCATAAAATGCGTCAACTTTTCGTCTGTTAATACGCCTTTCTAACCAACCAGATCCGCGTATATACATGAGTACGAGCTCAGCAAATTTTCTCTATTTGGAGCAATATCAACAGGCCAAAATACCTATCAAATCATTGATAAGCTTAAACACTTCTCAAAGGCACGAACGTTGAACAATTTACTCTCGATATGTTTTTGGAACAAGCCTAAACACTTTGTAAAAAAAGAAAATGGTTGGCTAGAAAAAAACTAAAATAACGCCAGGTGAGCATCCCAGATGAAGTTAAGGATTTGATAAAGAGTTCTACGTTTAAGAGTGGTAGTATAAGGCTTGTAGTTAGAGGGACTCGAGAAGCTGGTGTGAAGTATTACATTGAATCAACAAGTGTTGAATTACTTGAAGTACTCATAGCAGATTCAGAAATACAATCTGCTATGGCGAATCCAGAGGTACACCTCAAGATCCCATAGGCTAACAACACGCTTATGCCATTGTTTTTCTGTAGGCTGGTATTGTAGAATCGTTCGTAGCGTCCAGCGCAGCACCTGTATTCCCTACTGAAGAAGATTTCTTGGCTATGATAGATATCGGAGGTGGCTTGGTTTTTAGTATCAATTAGAAACACTTTTTAACGCCTATTAGGTGAAGACAAGAATAATAAAGAAGATGAGGAAGAAGAAAATAGTTTTGATGATGGTGAGGATAGATGTCACATTGAGATTATTCCGGCAATGTCTACAGTATGATTATGCTTTTTATTTTTTACTTTTTCTTTTGACAACTTATGCTTTTTAGCACGTGAGATCTAGATGTATAGATTTAGGATATCCTTTAATTGAAGAGTATAGTTACCAAAAGGATAAACTAGCAAGAGATATTAAGATATCATTGAAACGTGATACACTATTAAGGGAGTACCAAAAGACTTCTTTAGCAAGGATGTTTAATCAAAGGTACACTTGTTACATTGCTTAGAATACTCATCATTATGTTAGTCGTGCTAGATCTGGTATAATAGTTTTACCCTGTGGTGCTGGAAAGACTTTGGTTGGTGTAGCAGCCACAAACGCTATAAAGAAGCGTACACTTGTATTGTGTACAAGCTCGTACGATTTTTTTTTTGGCAAAGTTTGGGTTTCGTGTTCTAACGAACTATACAGAGTTGCTGTGAATCAATGGAGACAACAATTCGTTTATTGGGCTTCTATTGAAGGCAAACGTATAGTCAAATTAACATCAGGGAGAAAACCAACAGTGCGACTTAACTTTGTTGGCTTAAAACCTTTTACTTTTTCTTCTCACTTCACGTTTGTAGAACAAGGAATTGAATGATTGCTTTGTGTTACTTACAACGTATTCTATGATTGGATCAAAAGTACAAAGATCAGGGCGCTCAAAGGAGATTCTTAAGTGGATATCAAATACGTACTATTTAGTTCAAGAGTCAATAGAACCTAATTTTTTTGACTTAGACACTGGGGTTTGATGGTGCTTGACGAAGTTCATGTTGCACCTGCAGAAACTTTTAGAAACGCTTTAAGCGTTGCTCCTATTCATTGCAAACTTGGTCTTACAGGTATGAACCTAGAGCTGTGTTTGGTTATAAGAATGACGCTAATAAAAAATAGCGACACTTGTTAGGGAAGATCAGAAAATTGATGACTTAAGGTTTTTGATTGGTCCTAAATTATATGAAGCTAATTGGCTTGATTTGGCTCAAGCTGGTCATATTGCAACAGTTCAGTGTGCTGAGGTACCGGGTTTATGGTTTATCTTGTGGCTTATTGAAGTAAAGGTGAGTTGCCCAATGAGCGATGAATTTATGAACGAATACAATGAAAGAAAGAACTCTAGGTACTAAAATCACACGTGATTTTATTTTATTGGCTTTTGTCTAATTCATGGACTTAATGATTGATGGCTCTTTTAATTTAGGACAAAGCTTATACTGGGTGTTATGAACCCGAATAAGTTCAGGGCTTGTGAGTTTCTTATAAGAGAACATGAAGCAAAAGGTCATAATATTATTGTTTTCTCTGATAATATTTATGCTTTGGAGCACTATGCTAAGATATTAAATAAGCCATGTATACATGGATCAACAAGTCATAAAAACCGTGTTAAGATATTACAACAATTCCAGACATCTCCGAATGTCAAGACTATTTTTTTATCAAAAGTTGGAGATAATTCACTTAATCTACCTCAAGCAAATGTCATTGTTGAGATATCTGGTCATTTTGGATCAAGAAGACAAGAAGCACAACGTTTAGGTATGTAACCAATGTTAAACTTAGAAAGGGGGTAACTGGACGAACAGAAATGCAACTTTTTTTCTACAAAACAGAATACATTTACTTACATGTTTGGGCTTTTTTAGGGCGTATTCTTCGTCCAAAGTACAATACACAGTTTAGGATATTTGAAGATGAACAAGAGAAAGAGTATGACGCTTTTTTCTATATCCTTGTTTCGAAGGGTACAAGAGAGGAAGTGTACAGTCAAAAAAGACAACAATACTTGATAAACCAAGGTGAAAACAAAATCCCCTTTATTACAAATGTGAGCGCTTACAGTGTGATTCAAAGGGTATGGTTATAAACTAGTAACAGGTGTACCTTCTGTAGATGATCCTACACTTAAGTATGGAACTCAGGACACTCAAGTAAGGCATTAGCGAAGCATTGTTACATATTAACTTCTTTAAAAAGCTTGAGCTATTACAACATACACTTAGACTTCATGAAGAACTTGTTGAATCGGATGATGATGAAGAAGCTCTTTTTGGACAAAAGTCGCCAAAGCCTAAGCTAACTAAAACAATGAGTACAAAAGACAGCACTTCAAGCATTTTAGCATTGAATCTTACTATTTATTATTAGGTAAACTGAGCGACTTTACAACGCAGAGTGACATGGTACTTGATATTTATAATGTAGATAGTGATGATGAAGATAAAACTAAACGCAAATCATCGCCAACACGTGATGCTATAAATATAGATGACGATGATGATGAAGAGAAAATGTTGCAAGAGGCTATTAAAAGATCTCTAAGCGACGTGTGAAGTAAAAAAAGAATTTTTTAAACCAAGCCGTTTCAGGTTACTCATGTCTTTAAACGTCATTTGAAATAGTTTTTATACTAGCATTCTAAAGAGTAACTGGCACATTGTCATACCTGCGCCACAAGTTTCCTGTAAGAACTTGTGTCAAGCTTTTTTCTCTCAACATTTCTGGAAAAAAGTGATTGCTTGTAGGCAGTTTTCGCCTAGAAAGTGACCCTAAACAAAACTCTGACAACAGGAGCACCACGATATTGTTAATCGCAGCCACGGACTTTTCTATGTAATTCTAGAGTGATTGTCTGTGCCACGTGACAGCTTTGCAACGTCGCTTATTACGTGAACAGTTACTTAGCTGTAGCCACTTAATAACAAAGAGCCAACGTTGATGGCATCCCAAGAAGCTAAAATACGCCTGAAAAGAGTGAAGAAGCTCCCGGGCAATAATTATTGTGCAGATTGCGGCCAGCCAAGTAAGCTTCTGTTTGAAGTTAATAACTTATCATTTCGCAGACCCTACCTGGGCAAGTGTTACTTATGGCATTCTTATTTGCTTTATGTGTTCTGGAAAACATAGAAGTCTTGGTACCCATATTACTCGGGTAAAGAGTTTGGACTTGGATAAATGGAACGAACAGTATCTATGCAAAATGGAAAACAATGGCAACCAAGTTGCAAATTCTGTGCTTGAAGAAAAATATACGGAGAATTGTGGAATATCAAGGAGCAGTAGAGCTTTTTTTCAAGCTAAATACGATCGTAAACAATGGATGAGAAAACCACGTGTTTCTTGAAAAGACAATAAAATGCTATTAATTTGAAACTGTGCTCTAGTACGAGACGTACGTATTTGAATGTCAATATCTGCGTAAAATATCAGTAACAACTAGTACTGCAACAAAACTCGAAAAAGTTACATTGAGTCATCAAATTCTTTAATATTGGTCCTTGTAGTTAATACTGTTTATCACCTCAACTCTATTGCTCATTCAACAAGCCATAGAATACTGCGTTGTCATAGTCTTTTTACCATCAACGTATACACCCTTTTCGCGTATTTGGCCGTTATCATACCATTTCTTGTATTCTCCTTGTTGTACATTATTAACAAAATTGCATTTTGTACACAATTGGCCATTGTAATGCCATTCCTTGTAGTTTCCTTGTTGCCTACCATCAACGAACATTTGTTGTCTCCGCAATCGTCCATTGGCATACCATTCCTTGTAGTCTCCTTGTAGTATACCACCAACGTATGTAAATTGCCTGCTCAATTTGCCGTTGTCATGCCAACACTTGTATTCACCTTGTACTTTACCATCAACGAAATTGCAGTGTATGAACAATTGTCCGCCATCATACCAGTCTTTGAATTCTCCTTGTAGCATATCATCAACATAATAGCATTGCCTACGCAATTGGCCGCTGTAAAACCAGCCAAAACCATACCCTTGCTTATCTAATGCTTGCTTTTTGTGATACAGTAACCATTTACCATGTTTCAATAGATTCTCATCATAACGAACTAGAGCAGCTTGTTTACATAGCAGAGGCCATTTTATATACATCTCAACATCTAACTCTGAAATATTCATGTGTAGCTCAACTGGCAACTGTAATAAACCGTATTGCTCTAATTCTATTTTTTTCTCCTGATTCTGGTTAACTTGGCAGCATAGAAAAGAAGCATACGTCAAGGCACCGTTTTGTCATTATTTAATTCAATAAAGTTTGTTTTTTCAGTAACACGTGATAAATCGTTGAAACGAAATTTGCCGTATTATAAGTCAAAAAAGTTAGCGAACTATTTTTAAATTTCACTGACCAGTCAGGTCACGACCAGGATTACAACAATGGAAGCTAGAGTTGTTGTAGTGGGCAAATGAAGGGGACAGAGTCTAGCGGCGACTGAGCACCATAACCCAGTTGTCTCCCTTTGTGGCATACAGTTCAATATCACTTTGACATTTTTTCGACCCTTTTTTTGAAATAGCAATCTTATACCTGAACATGTTGCTCAATCCCGACCCTTTTTAAAAGACCTAAGACCTTCGCTTTTCTTGCAAGGCCCAGTCTGTTTCCTACGTAAATCACGGTGTGTAAGACGATGAAAAATGGTCACCTCAAACATAATCATTTACACTCCAACACCCATGAGGCCAGAAAACTGAATAAATTCAATAGAAAATAAAGTTAATGGTCCTTGGTACACAGGTGAATCTTTACGCCATAAACCATTTACAATCTAGTGCATTATTCAGCCGCTTAGAGCTGTCATGGACTTGCTCTAATTATTCATGACGTTATTGTATAGAGCGATGTATAAGAGCACAAATTCAAAAGGCAGCTAGATGATCAAGACTTTTTAAACACTACGTAGAACTATAATACAAGACAGGCTCTTGGCGATTTGGCAAATGTACATGAGGTCAGATTAAACTAACAACAACTTGTTTGACGCAAGTCGATTACAACTTGATGTTTCTATTATGTAACAAAGGCACACGTTGATGGCTACTATTCAAAGATGTTGGGTTTACATTCCTCAATAACGCCCTAGGGAATATCATAGCTACAGTGCTGGTTATTGAAATACAGTGAGATGAGTGCACGGAGGGTTATTTATCACGTGACAAGAAAACCAAAATAAAAAAGATCGAAATACTGAAAACGAATAAGTTGGCAACAAGCCTCTCATGGATTATGTTGAGGTCAATATGCTAAATACTGCGAAATGAGTGTTATTCTAACAAGTAATAAAATGCAGTAAAAATGCAGTTTTCTTTTTATCGTAGCTCCGATATTTTATAACGCCATCACGTGTTAATCGAGGTGACGATGTGTTATTGTATGATGCGCGATTACGTTATGTAATTGAAGATTGATTATGGACATGAATTGCGTTTGAAAACAAAAAACTGTGGTGTATCTAAAAATACTCGCTTGGTCATAACATCAATAAATATTGTCTAGTTGGCTGTGGATTCAGCGTAAAGTACAATCTACCTATATTTACATCAAGCTTATTTTACCTATGGAATCATACATTGCGATGATTATTTCGGTACTGCACGAGTACCCAATTTTGTTTTACGTCTATACCCAATGGAATGATTTTCATAAGACCATCTGATCTTCATTGTTCTATATGGTAGCTTGTTGACGCCAGACTATCGATTATTAGTCCGATAAATAGCGTCACACTAGCTACAGCTAGCAAGTGCGCTTTATTTGTTGGAATAACAGTTTAGTATGTACAACAATTTATAACGCGATTAGTAATATTGTGCACGGGTAAAACTCGACATTTTTCAGACTACATTATCACTAATACAATTATCAAACAAACAACACTTCAAAACAACAACACGTGATAACACCTATTACTGAAATGAAATTTACCTCAGGTACATATCAACGAAAATAGAAATTTGTACTGCGAGGATTCTAACTCTTTGATAGCAACGTTACTACTATGTATATATGTACTGTCTACTGCAGCAACAGCTGTTGTACAATACACCCCAAACCAAGCAGATTGGTCCATAATGAACGCAAAAGCGATTTCAGGAGTAAACACCGCTCATGATCCTGACGGTGTCGGTTGGATCTCACAAAATGCATGGCGTCACTCTAGATGGGATGGTGTAACAACATATGACCCTTCTAAAATGTCTAAAAGAGCATTCTGGAAAGCTATTTGTCCAAGTGTCGATCGCATCAGAGGCATTCGTGAGGTGTTCTACCAACATCAACCTTTTGCCGACAATGCAAACCCAACCAAAGCAGAAGTCGATGAATGGCATCGTATTGCTATTAACCATGTTAGAGCACTTGTTGGTACGTTTTTTGATCGCAGTTGTGGCATGTTTTCAGTTTGGTAGCAGCTAACATTGTTTAGGATACACTAGTGCTGATAGACAAGTGAAGAAGGATCATTGTATGTTCGCTCGTGCCTTGTGGGGCCAACAACGCAGGAAAACTACAATGTGGGACGCTGCATACCCTGGTACTACAGGGAGCGCATACGGTCCTTGCCAAGGATCTGGAAACTCGCACTGTGGCGCTACTTTCATTCCTTCACCTGCAGATCAAGTACCGTACTTGCCTCCTGGGCACCCTCCATGTACTACTGTAGCGGGCTCTGAAGGTGTTTTTGGTGCTTCGAAGTCAAACATTCCTTGGTCTCTAAAGTGGTCTCGCTCTTTGTGCAATACTTTAATTAGAGAGGGATTCTGGGGAGGACATGTTGGTCCATTTTTTCATCGAGAAAAGTTTGGATTTAGCTTTTGGGATCAATCCTCAAACCATAATGCTATCGCTGGATTAAGAGCAAAATGGACTGGAAGGCTAATGCCAAACCTGTACTGTAATCCTAACGGTGGCAACTGTGCAAAGCGTGATAGTCAATAAATAGCAAAATTCATGTGCACATTCTTCGTTCGGTGCTAAAAGTCGTGCTATCTTTTTGTTGTTCATTCAGGTAAAAAAATCTGTTTGACAGTCTCACATTGTGAGTACGAAGTACAAGTAAGCTGAAAACTGAGCTAACTTAGAATTACTCTTGAGGCAACAGAGCCTTACACATGCTGTGCGAACGTATCGATAATAATCCGGAAAATCCTACGTTGTTAAGTAGCAACAGTTTAAGCGAATTAAGCTCACTTTCTGATTGCAAGGTACACGCAGCGACAGTGTACATTGATTGTTTTTCTGCTCGCTGTGAGTACTTTTGAGAACCTAGAGGCGCAATGTATGTTTAAACTATTATGTGGTTACCATATTGAACAATGTGAGAATAAAGAGTTTATTAGGTACATAACGACAACCACTTGAAATGACTTGATGTGTTTGATGCATCATGTCATTCTTGGGTTATGTGGTTACTGTAGAGTGAGTGACGTCATTGAGTAACTATCTTGTAGATCGTCTGATTGCATCGTGTAGTCGTCATCATCATCACTGTCATCTAGTGTTAAGTCGATTGTTACACATTTTGGCTTCTTGATTGGTCTGATATATTCGCCACCTCCGTTTCTATCATGCGCTTGAATAGCACTAGTGGAGCCATAGCTACCATCTGGTCTTATTATAACCTCGTTACCAGGAACATCTTGTAGTATTTTCGCAAAGTAATAATCTACAACGACTTGATGGAACAATACTGATTTGGAACAAATAGGGCATTGCCAATTATTTGAACGTTGATTCATCTCAAGCCATACGCCAACATCGAAACACTAACAACTCATTAGACCAATAACCAGATTAAAAACGACCAAGTAGAGTTAAGCGAACCATATCGTAACAGATATTCACGTGGTTTTCTGTTTGATCCATTAGGCGTACCTTTACGTGTCTACATTGCACACCCCGGCCGGAATTACTATACGTCGTAGTACGAGAGGATCAATTAAAGAAACTTTACGTTCAAGTTCTTCAATGCCACTTGTGTTGTTAAACGATTGTCGAGCTAGATAAATTGTTAAAAAAGAAACTTGTTGTAAATTAAAACTTACCTTGCATCTTGCTTTCCTCAAAAGTTATTTGACGTAAGCCACGGCATATTGATTCTACGGAAGGTCGCATATACTCTTGCATGACACAATACCATGCCTACCAAAGTTAGTACGACTCTTTGAGGTTTTGCTATAAACAAAGAAGCAAGCACCTTTTGAAAATAGCCGCCAATGGCAATAGTATTAACTCCTTGTGGAAGGCTGTTTAGTTCTATACCTTTGCCCTAGACAAGTGATTAAACAACACTGTTTCTCGAACTTTTGGATGCGAAAACAAAATGAATGGCATTGTTTCGTACTTTGTTGCTCTTCACCAATTTATTATTGATAACAATCTGATTCAAACCCTCTGGCCAAGGGCAGTACCCCTCTTCAATGATTGGATTATGATTGAAACACCTCAGTACATAACACTTGCCACCGGGAGGTACAGTAAAAGTACGACTATACGTTCCAGATCGATTAATGTACAACCAACAAGGAACTGTTGAGGTGGTGATATGAAATGGATCACGTGGGTCAGGTTGCAGCATTACGTTCAAGATACCTTGAGGTATACTGCTCGTTAAAGTACCTCTATTATTTAAGGTAGTAGTTCTCGGAACAAAACGTTGTGGTTGAGGCGTTGAACACGCTTTTCGTGTGGGTCCAAATGCAGAACCATGCACCGCTTGCTGAGAAGGTGCTGGTTGGGGTATGAATACTGATTCAGGAACAAATAAATGTTGCCGACCAAGAGTAATAGGTGAAGGTCTTGGAAAGGCTCTACAACCGTAAAAAGTGTACTTTGGCCCTCGAATTGTTTGTGCACTGATTGATTGTTAACCAAAAAAAAGATTATAGCACGTGCCTTAGAGCTTCAATTCTAGCGCATACATCATAGACGTCTTTAATAGGTAGCCCAGCGTGATATTCACCAAGCTTATTATATAAAGCGATTACTAGTCTTTCACATAGTTCTGCCTTTAGCAAAGCGCTGTAGCCATTTGGATCGTGTCCTAGACAGCTTCAAAGAAGCTAGTCAGTTATATATTTGAATAAAAGCAAGGTAGCACTCACCGTAGGCAATCATTTACTTCATCTTTTCTTAGCGATTTTCGTACAACATCCTTTTCAAAGTTAGACAGTTCACCGTATTAGAATACGAGCGTACAATAAGTAGATTAAAGTTAATTGCTTCTTCGAGCTCTGGTCTTGTGAGAGTATGTCGTGCCATTTTTTATTTTTGATCTATTTTTAGATCAATCTTAACGTTAGAAGAAAATTTGATTGAAACGTTTCAATAGATTGAACATCAAAAAAAAACCCCTCAAGTGCGCAGTCTTTTTGTACGTCACCGGTTGTTTTAACGTTGGGTAAACCCATACAAATGAGCTTCTTGGTTTTAACACAAATAGAAAGAAGTAGGTACAAATTATTAGTTAACTTACGTTAGAAATAAGGGCGTACTGTAGGATGTACTATTTTATGAGTGTTATAGTTATGGTAACCCAAGAGTAGTTGTAAACCAGTTGTGAACTATTTAGAAATTCTCATCGATCTTAAGTACATTAAGCGATTTCGTTAGTTTAGATTGATTATCTGCTCGTGAATTCTCATGAACTTTGCTCCGTATATTGACGGCAAGATTGAATCAGCGACGAATGTAATAAGTGCTTATGGGTGTAGCAGGAACAATGTTGTGGTTAACCTCGTTGTTGTACAAAAAGTTGTTTACTGAATTAAGTTACAATTGTCTTTCTCATTTTTTACTTCTGGAAGATCGCTAATACAGTGGAATCCACATCATATAACTGAATACAGTAGCTACAACAGAAGCAAGTATAAGATGAAGTACAGAAAATAAAGCCCAAACAGGGAAGCCACCAAGAACTAGAGGATCGCTGTCACCGCTCATTCTGTACACAGGAACCAACATAATACATAAGAATGGTACTAAAAATATATACCATATCCAGCTAGGCGTTCCATTGTGCAAGTTCTTATCGATTACAGGTTGTACAGTAAACATCGACTTATGGGGTGCGACAATATTGTCAATAAGATCCTATAGAAAGAAGGTAAATTAAAGGAAATGATTTGTTAAAATTGGGAAAAAGAAAACAAACAGCAAAGTTTACCGTGTCTTCCGCAGGTTCCTCTTGTTCTTCATCGGAATCTTTTGCTGTTTTCATCATTTCGGTAATAAGTACGTTATCTGCTGTCTTTGTGAGGTCGTTCTAGCATAGATAAGCAAGATATCACGCAAAGAAAAATCAAAGGCATACCTCTTGGTAAATACCATGAAGCTCTGCATGACTTTCTTTTCCCTTTACTATACGAATAACAAGCTTGCCGATAACAATTACTACACAATTCGCTACAAGTGCAAATAATCCAGCATCAAGACCATACGGTTGCGGGTTATTAGAGAATTGAACACCAGCAAAAACTACAAGAGCTACAACAATACCACTAAGCATTACTGTCCAATGCAATACTAAGAATAAAATAAGAATTAAAATGTCAAACACAAACACAAAACCCTGCCTAATGTGTACCTACTGTCGGGAACATACAACCAAGGAGTAGTGCTGGGAAGGCGAATAAAATTAAACCACGTCCGAGTACAAATATTTCTGTCAGGTTCAAAGGATACACAGTTGAAGCCAAAACAGCAGTTGCTAAGATAACAATACTGAACGCTTTGCCATAAATCAATTGACGTTTTTGTGACGTGTTACGTGAGAAGTACTATAAGTTTTTGGAATTACTAAGAGTTGTTGTAGTGAGTGGATTAAGGTACGTGCCTGGATGAAGTCAATGACAAACACGGATGAGATTGAAAGAATGTGTGCATCTATTGTTGACATCAAGGCAGCAACAATTCCCGATATAAGAATGGCAACTAACCAATAATACCATCCTCCAGACTCTACTAAATCTCTACATACAAGTGCCAGTACTTGATCAGAGTCTGCATCAGGAAGTTCAAAGGCGTATTTGTAAGCGCCAATGATGCCTTGTACTCAAAGTAAGCGATTGTTGCTTTATCGAAACTAAAATAAGTGGTTCTTTGTTTTGTTATATTACCAATAAATATTGGACCTAATTGTACTACATACGCAATCCTAAAGAAATTAGAAGGCCACCATTTATCAAAGTTCCATCAAACTTTCCAATTAGCAAGTTGTTTTTAATTAAAATTAAGTACTTGCCATGCACCGCCCCATATCATTGATGCTTGTAGTATCTTTTCAGATTTAGCTGCATATATCCTTACGATTGTTGTTGGAGATACTATAAATTAAATAGTTGGTCAGTAGTTACCAAGGAAACATCAAGATCGGGTTAAGTTTTTTCGAAAACCTTGCAAAATAGAAAAGAATTCGTACCTCCTTGCATTGATATAATATTAAATGATATCCAAGCCACTAGCCATGTTAAATTGTATGCTATCAAACTTTAATTTAAAAAATCACGTGCCTTTGGTAGCAACATCTGGGACGTTTGTCAAAGCGTCCTTGTTTATTTGCAAATACTCCATCGCATTTTGCAGTCCACCCATTGGTCCAGCTATCACAATATATAAAAGTACTGATGCAGTTCCAAGTATTATTCCCTATATAAACGTTATATAATATTCATCATTGGTAAATCTTTGATAGGCACCTGTAAGACATCTGTCCATGCGACACTGCGCATTCCTTTTTTTGGTTTTACAAAACAATTTACAATTACCAGTAGCGCACCTCCAAGGGTTTGATATATGAGTAAAATGGTACATAGAAAAGCAACTCCGTATAGTGCAGGTATACCAAGGAAACCTTCAACAAAATCACCCATAGCTCTAGAAATTAAAAACCTTAGTTGATTGTCCTTTTTTTATTTATTTTTTCTGACACATTGTCTTTTTTCTTACCGTAGATTTCCCATAATGGCTACCAGATGATATATAATAAAACACGACGCAATAACCAAGCGAAATATATTAGATTGATAACTAAACACGTGACCTGTCAAAAAAAAAGGAAGTATAAAATCGTTTCAGGTACCGAAAGTAGTAAAAAGATGTAGGCGAAACAAAGTTATATTTTCTGGAGTATCTGTAAACAACTGGAGCCTAGAAGAAAATCAATTAGTGAACTAGCGTCTTTTCACTATATACAATGAATGTAAGACTTATAGGCCATAGAGAATACCCAACAAGCCATCGAAGAGCTGTAAAACCTAAAATCACGTGTCAGACTTAAAAAGGTACATCAAATCGCCAACCAGTTCTAAACGCGTCTCCAGAGACGCCTATAAGCGCGAAACCTGATACATATGAAGCATAAATAGTCAGAGTTAGTGACAACAACCCTAACTTTCCTCTAGCCGCGTAGTGATCCGCTGAAAAGAAGGGTCATGTTAGTTTAGAAAAATCAAGCGAAAAAGGAAAACAGTTTTACATTTTAGTTGTTTGTTTGTTATTTTACAGCAAACGCACCTGTGCTGTTCTTAGTTTTAAAAAAGCGCCCAACTACGCCAATACATAGTAAAGCAGCCAAATAAAACCCTAATACTACGTATACACCAACACCAACATCAAAAATAGCCATTGTAATGATGTGCAATGTGAGTACAACGTGCCGACGCCTGAGGACTTAACCGTCACAAGAAAAATACACAGGATACCATTCGATAGAGAAAGCGCATTGCTAGATAGCCATGTGAAGATGTTAAAGAATCTTAGATGCGACATTTTCATTACAAAAATCCCAAAATTGTCAAGTCGTGTTTCAGTCTAATTGGAATCGATTAAACAGATAAACGCACGCTTGAGGCTATACCAAAACCAGGTACGACGCGGATTAACGCTTTTCAGCAACGCCAAACATTATTACGGCTGGCACTCTCGCTACATGCTTACAAGTGCCTAGGGTAGCGCTAGTAATGTTTAGCGCGTTTTATGCTCGTAACTCAATAGTTGTACTACGTAATATGCCTCGCGCGCGCGCTCGACTGTATACAAAGCAAGCACGAACTGATAAGAAAAAAGGTTATTCAAGGTACGTGTTAGCGATGATAATAGTCTAAAAGATCTAAAAACGCTAAAATCGCACGCAATAGTGTTTTTAGCCTTTGATTGGTAAAAAATAATACTAATTTACACTTAGAGTTGGCTCTACAGGCACCCACGCGAAATTATACCACTCTGCAGGTACAACGCATTTTTTAAGACAAGATAATGTGAAACGCCGTTTAAAATGCGCTTTTTCTATTTTGAAAACGCTACGACGCCCGCAACACGTAATTTAAACTCATGCGCACAGTATCAGCAACAAATTCTGAAAAAAAATAACGCTCAAAAGTGAAATCTCCAAAAAAAAAAAGTTTTCGTGCTAATTTTCTTCGTCTTGTAGGGTTTTTTCGTTCGAAATATATTAAAGAGAAGCAAATGAATATAGAGAAAAATAGACCAGACCGTATGAGAAAGTTATACTCATGGGCTATACCACGTATAGCTGATTTTGAGCTTGCGAAACAAGAACTTGATTTTTTAAAGAAGAACAACATGGAGCCAAACCATTACACCTATTCTGCTGCTATATCAACAGCAACAAGTGTTAGAGAGGCTACAGATCTTTTAACTGAGATGAAGGAAGCCGGTATTAAGCCAAACATACATACACTTCATGCTCTTCTTACAGCTTGCCGTAAAACAACAAGCATTGATGAAGTCATGAAGTTCTTTTCCGAGATTAAACAAAGACCCGAAGAGTTCACACCTGATGTTGATACTTACTTTATTATTGTATCTTGTCTCATAGATAACGATATGCTTGATAGAGTTGAGGACGTACTCAAAGAAATGGAGGAATCTAGTATTGATTATAACGATGATATTCTTATTCTTGTTATTCGTCAGTTTTCTACTGAAGGTAATATTGAACGTTGTGAGTATTATTTTAAAAAGATTGGTGTACCTACAAGACGTCTTTATAATGTATTACTTAACTCTTATGTTGATAATAGAGAGTACGATAAAGCGAGTGAGATATTCAATGATATGAAACTTAATGTTGGTGTTGATATAGTTGCTTATAATACTATGCTTAAGACATTTCGTCATCAAAATGATCTTGCTGGTGCTATA